>QLTV01003819.1:33727-47593 GCA_003457575.1 Thermophis baileyi | reverse complement strand
AATGTACAACACTTAATGATTTTCATAGGGTATAAATAAGCAATCAAATCATATTAGGAACCAGTCAATGTAAATCGTAAGGATACAAACAACAAGCTACAGTCATACAGTCATAAGTGGTAGGAGATGGGTGATGGGAATGATGAGAAGATTAATAGTAGTGCAGACTTAGTGAATACTTTGACAGTGTTGAGGGAATTATTTGTTTAGCAGAGTGATGGTGTTCGGGAAAAAACTGTTCTTGTGTCTAGTTGTTCTGGTGTGCAGTGCTCTATAGCGTTGTTTTGAGGGTAGAAGTTGAAACAGTTTATGTCCAGGATGTGAGGGGTCTGTAAATATTTTCACAGCCCTCTTTTTGACTCGTGCAGTATACAGGTCCTCAATGGAAGGCAGGTTGGTTGCCATTGTTTTTTCTGCAGTTCTGATTATCCTCTGAAGTCTGTGTCTGTCTTGTTGGGTTGCAGAACCAAACCAGACAGTTATAGAGGTGCAGATGACAGACTTAATAATTCCTCTGTAGAACTGAATCAGCAGCTCCTTGGGCAGTTTGAGCTTCCTGAGTGGGGTTTGCCGAGAGGAGGAAGAGGAGGATTGTGGGGTCCTTGGTGTTCTCTGAATTTGGTTGTTTTCTTGCAGATGTTTCATTACCCAGCTAGGTAACATCATCATGCTAGAAGGGAGTGGGTTTGCTCTCTTTTTATATACTCGTGGCTTGCCCTGTAAACTTGTTGACAAATCTGATTCCCCCCCCCATTGACTTTGCTTGTTGGAAACTGGCTGGAAAGTCACAAATGTGATCACATGACCACAGGACACTGCAAGTATGTAAGTAAACACATACCAGTTGCCAAATGTCCAAATTTTGTTTAAATGATTGTGGGGAGGCCGAGACAGTCATAAATGCAGGGAGCGGTTAGAATTCATTTTTTCCAGCCTTTCATCATTTCAGACAGTCACTAAACAAATGGATGTACGTTGAAGACTGCCTTTATATGCAATGGCCACACTGATTTTCTTCCTGCGTGTTAAATTCAACAGAGTCCATTCACTCTGTCCTTACCATTTTTTTTCCCATCCCAGGCAATAGTTTTCTTGAGTTAAACTGGGGGCCCTGAATCACAGCTCATGTTGTTGGTCAAATCTTGAGTTGTTGCTGCTGATCAACATATTTTCTATGATATTAATTTATCCAGTGTCAAACTTAAGGTGACTTCAGTCAGCTGCACAATTCATATCCTGACAGCATCTGTCATACAGGAGCTAAAGGGCCATTTAATATTTGCATTGGGCCATTACTCATAAACACGATTTCTGAAGAACAGGAACTGAAGGCAAAAACCAAAATCCATCTCCAGATTCTTCAGAAAAACAACAACCAATACTTAAAAGGAAATCTTAAGCAGGAGATAAAACAGCGCGCTTTAAGTTCTGTGCTCCCTTAGTTATATTCTCTTGGGGTTCACAGGGAAGGATGGCATCGAAGGGCATCCCTAAGGAGGGTCAAAAAAAAAGTCAAGATGCAGACACACCATCAAAGCCCTGCTCGGTTTTATTTGTGGCATGATGTTGGGAAACTGCCAGCCAGGCTGGAAGGAGGAGTCAAGTGGGGACGTAGACTTGAGTTAGTGACAAGAGTCAGAAGCCAGATATACACCTACTTCCCCGGGAAGGCAAGCATCTGAGGATCCAGATTGTTGGGGGCAATAGGCTGACTCTGTAAACCACTTAGAGAGGGCTGTAAAGCACTGTGAAGCGGTATATAAGTCTAAATGCTATGCTATCTGGGAAGAGTTATGTAACGTAGTAGAAGCCAATCTAACACAATTGTGAGAGAGCTACATTGTTGTAAGCCGCCCAGAGTCCCCCGGGAGTTGGGCGGCATAGAAATATAAATAAACTAAACTAAACTAAACTACATAAACCAAGAAGGACAAATGTTGTAAAAGGTGTGCAATCACAATGCAGGACCCCAAAGAAATAATCAATACTTACTGCACAGTTTATTGTTTGGTGCCCCCCGAAGGGACACACCCCTTCAGACAAAAGGTTTTGGTTGTATTTATGTACCTTAGAAAGGAAGGGAAAACTGAGCATAAGCAACAGATGATGTAAGCATACATATTCATAGGGAACGGATCTCAGGATGCTTCTCGACTTTCTGCTGTCTGCTTACCTTCAACAGAACAAAGGAAAAGAAATAATCAATAAAACAAGAAGAGGGAGCAGTTTGGGAATGCCAGATGCTGGGAAATTAAAACATCACCCATCGGCACCTGGAGAACGAATCTATGGGAATTTTCCTGATAAGAGAAACGATTTCAGTTCAAAAGCCAAATCGCTTGTATCTCTATATATCACCTTGATTCAGTCGATTCTAGCCATCTAAAAATGTATTTTTCCCCACAATAGCTCTGAATTAATTTTATAATCTAACTGAATAAGAAATCGAGCATAGTAATCATATTAGAAAGCGGGAGACTGGGAGTTCTAGTCCTGCCTTAGGTGTGAAAGCCAGCTGGGTGATTTTGTGACAGTCCCTTTCTCTCTCAGCTCAGCTCACCTGATAGATGGGAAAATAGGAGAAGGAAGGAAGGTGTCAACTCGCAAAGTATCCCTGGCCTGCTCTCAAGTTGCCATAGGCAAATGGGGATGGGAAACGGACGAAGCAGCACAGCAGCCAAAAACAGAAGCACATTCCAGACATATCTCTTTCAAGACTGTCTCCCAGGGTTACCCACAGCAGCTGGAGGGGAGTGATCTCTACAACCCGCGAAAGCCAGTGGTGGGTTCTAACTTACCTCGCTGCCGGTTCACTTCCATGTGGGCACACCTCATGGGTGCACATGTGCAAAGCGTGCGCGTGCATACGCAGTGCAAAAAAATTTAATAAATTTCCCCCCCAAAAAAGCCAAAAACAAGATGGCGACGCATGCGTAGTGCTGGAAACTCGGCTTCTGCGCATGCACAGAAGAAAAAAAAAACGGATATTTTTTTTTTAAATTCAAAAAAAAAAATTCAAAAAAAAAGATGGCAGTGTCCACGGACCGGGACCAACCGAACCGGATCCGTGATGTCATCATGACATCACCAGCGGGTCACTACCGGTTCGGGCAAACCAGTCCGAACCGGGAGGAACCCACCTCTGGAGAAAGTGTTCCGTTGGCGAATGTGATTGACGACACACCCTGGGGGGAGGGGGGAAACAGGGTCATGGTTGGGGCGTAAGTTACGTGGGGTCAGAGTTGGCTTCACCTGGAATGTGCTGACATGATGCTCCTAATAAATAACTGGATTTCTTTTGAAGCTTGGCTCGAGGCTCGTGTTTTAATTAGGGCATCCGTCAGAACCCTGACAGAAGGACCATTAGGTATATTATTATTATTTATTATTTATTAAATTTGTATGCCGCCCAACTCTCAAGGGACTCTGGGCGGCTATATTTGCTGCCTTTTGTTATTTATAAAAGTAGTCAAGGTCGGATACAAAAAATTTTTAAAAAGATTATTCGTTATTGATTTGGGATTTTGAAATTTTGTACAACTCCTTTCCCTCCTATCTTTAGCGGATACTATAATGAGACCTGTTTCCCAGAAATTGGTTGGGGGAAGGGAGGAGGGACGGTTTCTAATTTAACTGAAAATGTATTTCTCCAAAACAAATCTCTCTCTGGTTGTCTCTGATGGCCATTAAATATATGTTTTAAAGGCTTATAAAAGCGATGCATTTTGTCTCCACATCCCCCTGAGAACATGCAACGTGCATCCATTTTCTGCAGAGGTTGAATGATATAGAGTGAAGAAATACAATCCTTTCTAGGATGCTATTTGATATTATTTTAAATTTGGAAGACCTTGGCTCCGGTAATCTTCTTCTTTAAGGGCATCTGGCAAACAATTCGGCAAAGATAAAGAACAATCTAAAATGGAGTCTTTTGCACTTTGATCCTACAGCCTTGAAGTTACTTGCCCAGCAAGCTGAGATTCTGCAATGCATATTTGATTATGACTCCCTCGGAATCCAAGGAAAGTGGCCTGTGATCAAGGTTTTGAGGAGAGGGAGTTGGCGTCTTCCAAAACGTCTGGAAGACAGCGACTTCTCAAATTTTTAAGCCTAGAGGCCATCAACATGGAGAGCATCTCCTTTGCACCATGCCAACGTGCTCAGGAGGAAAGAAATCACAGAATTACGAAGGTGGAAGCAACTACAAAGATTATCTAGGGGAACCAATTAAACCATCCATGAAAGATGGATGATCAGCTGCTTCAAAGAAAGCTTCAAAGATGGCGGATCCAGGATCTCCACGGACTCTGCTGACTCTTCCAGTGTTGCATAAATCTTCCCGCAAAGAATATATAATTTTTTCATAACTAATTGAAAACAAGATAGCTAGCGTCATTATTGATCACCTCTTCCTTATGGTCCATTTTTATGCACCTGAGCACTGATACCATGTCTCCATTTAGTTTCCTTTGCTCGGATCATCGCACTGAAATTTCCAGATTTCCCCCACACCCAAGGAGTATGCTAATGATCATATCAGGTTGAATTATGCATTGAAGCCTGAAAAAAATTAGCTAACATTACAAGGTCATCCGCCTCCACCAAATCGTAATGCTCTTTATTTTTATCTAAGGGTCAAATTATACATTACAAGGACGTTACCAGTCAAATTTCCCTGCCTCGCCAAAAGTTAGGATAAGATTGATGTCCCTACCTAAGTAAATGACAAAAATGACATTAGGACATGAAAATACAGGTAGCTTGATGCTTGGATGTAACCGGATACTAGATGTGGTATATTAAGAGAGACCTCAGAGCACAGAAACTATTATTATTTTTGCCTCAGATCTATTTCCTGAAAAATATGTATGTATGTATGTATGTATGTATGTATGTATGTATGTATGTATGTATGTATGTATGTATGTATGTTAGTGGATTAAGAGAGACCTCAGAGCATAGAAAGTAATTTTTTTAACCTCAGATATTTTTCCTGAAAAATATATATGTGTATGTATGTATGTATGTATTTGGTGGATTAAGAGAGACCTCAGAGCATAGAAACTATTTTTTTTTTACCTCAGATATTTTTCCTGAAAAATATGTATGTATGTATGTATGTATGTATGTATGTATGTATTTAGTGGATTAAGAGAGACCTCAGAGCATAGAAAGTAATTTTTTTTACCTCAGATCTTTTTCCTGAAAAATATGTATGTATGTATGTATGTATGTATGTATGTATGTATGTATGTATGTATGTATGTATGTATGTATGTATATAGTGGATTAAGAGAGATGTCAGAGCATAGAAACTATTTTTTTAACCTCAGATATTTTTCCTGAAAAAAATATTATGTATGTATGTATTTGGTAGATTAAGAGAAACCTCAGAGCATAGAATATTTTTTTAACCTCAGATATTTTTCCTGGGGAAAAAAATATGTATTATGTATGTATGTATGTGTGATGTATGTGTGATGTATGTATGATGTATGTATAATATATAATATATGTATGTATTTGGTAGATTAAGAGAGACTTCAGAGCATAGAAACTATTTTTTTTACCTTAGATCTTTTTCTTGAAAAATATGTATGCATGCATGCATGTATGTATGTATGTATGCATGCATGCATGCATATAGGAATAGCGCAGTACACCTTAACTTCCACATAGAAATGCTGACTAGAAAAGTTGTAGAATTTTTGGATAGTGCCAGATCTTAGAAGTGACTAATCCTTCACTTGGAGACAGGAATCTAATTTTGGAGGAACAAAATATGGAGCATGGGCGGTATGATAAAGAGATAATAGATTTTATAAATATAATAATAATTCATCATCCGTCAATTGCAAAAGGGGGCTTTTCTTGGAAAAACTTACATACTGCAACAATATCTGTAACACCATCAAACGTCAGCATCTGCCCATCCCACTCCTTGGAAAGGCCTCAAGAGGTAGACAAAAATGCCAAATCCAGTCTGAACATCTGGCTGACTGGGTGACAAACCATAGTGATGACAAACCCTTTGACTTCCAAAAGAAGTAGGTAGCTTCACAGCTGCTTCTCCAACATCTGTCTCTTGGGACAGGTTCCTTACTCTACCTAATGGTCGAGCCAACCCTTTTGATCCAGCTTGTTTGGCTACTACATGGAAATGACCAGGCTGAGCCTGAAGGCGAGGTCAAACATGTCATAAGTTTGGAGTCCTCACGCACCTGAAAGAGACTGAGGTCCAGCCCCCCCCCCCTGAATTTTATTGATTCTTACCTAGTGCTAATTTGCCTTGACCGTTAGTAGATCAGATTCTTGAGTATAAATAGTATGGAATAAACTTGAAGTACTTTGAACTAAACTCCTGTTCCTGGTTACTTGTGTAGAAAGTTAGCACCCATCCCTCTCTTAGAAGAATGAAATATTTTGAGAAATATTAAAAAGGCAGAATATTATATTTCCTTAAAGGAAGAAATGGAGAAACATGCTCTTGGAAAGCAGCCCCCACATTTCTTAATAGCCCCCAGCTGATATTTGGTACCCATTAAGAAAAACTGGGCCATCCTATCTATAAAACAAAAGACCTCCAGCTCCAGGATGATGGGATTAAGACATGACCCTTCAGGATAATAATAGGATTAACCCACTAGCAGCAGAGCTCACTACATTGCACAATCTCCTAAGGACATTGCATCACCCTCCAAACTTCAACCAAACTTAGCTCAGACAACCTACAGAGCCAGCTATGACCCCTACAACAGCCAATAGAATACAAGTCCTTGCACAGGAACAGGAAGCTCAAGTTCAAAGCCCAAGAGAAGATATAAAAACCCCTCACTCTCAACTCCATGTGGTCAGCTGCCCAGAACCATCCATGTGGTTCTGCTTCATCATTAAACCATCTTTCCAATCAGCCTCCATTTTGTCTCCAGTGCTTTTCTCCCAGCTTGCAACTGGACCTGGATATTTCTTTCAACACTTGTGCCTAACACTACCTTTCCAATGGTTTCTAGTTTTTCTTTTTAAGACACCCAAGGGAGAGAAACCAGCCTGAGATCAGGACAACCGCGATGATTGCCAAAGTAAGAACAGCTTACTCCCACTTCTGAATCTCAAAACATTTCTGACCGCATTCATGCAGCCAAGCGTAACTACCAAAGCGTTCTAAAACCATTAAACTGAGAATAAACTGGATCTCAAATTTAAGAGGATGTCATTGATCAAAGCCATTCTTTGAAAATGCCATCGTCAATCCAGCCTTTTCAGGTCTTATCTAATAGACATCAAATTCAACCATTCCTCTTTTCACGAATTTATAGGAAATGCGGTGTTGTAAAATACATTTGATGTTGCATTGGTTTAGACAGAAAGGCCTCCGTGAGTTAAAGAAGGAATTAACATCTCAGTGTTTTTTTCCATGTGAAGACAAGCACCACCACCCCTATTTCTAATTTTCAAAGAAACAGGCAGCTGTTGGGTTCTTGAAAAAAAAAAAAAAAAGTATACAAAGATTACAGGAAACAATCATTTTAACCGAGGTGTTCCCAAATACTGCGATGCTGTAATGGCCTACAATGATAATTGCACCTTTGTGAGTTTTTCCCATTTATTTAACGTTAGGCTGAAGAAGAAGTAAATACATTGCTTAAGAGGGTCGTAAGGACTCTAAACTCATTACACGTTTCACCCCTGCCCAGCGGTGAAATCTACTTACCTTCCCTACCGGTTTGGAAGCGCATGCGCGTGCCCGTCACGAGTGCTTTTTCACCCTCTGTGCATGCACAGAATGCTTTGTGCATGCGCAGAGGGTTAAAAACAAGAAAATGGCGACATTTGGGCGGTTGGGCGGAGCCTCGCGCTGCCGCCGCTACCAGTTCTCCGAACCACCGGCGGCCGCCGCTACCGGTACGCCCAGAACAGGCCGAACTGGTAGCATTTCACCCCTGCCCCTGCCTTCAGGTTCAGCCTGGTCATCTCCATGTAGTAGCCACACAAGTTGGATCAAAAGGGTTGGCTCGACCATTAGGTAGAATTAATTATCCAGTTATAAACTCTAACTTCACTTTCTTAAGCAGTTCCTCTGCTTTGTGCTCTGGTATAAATGAAGAGGGAGGGAGGGAAGGAGGGAGGGGGAAGGAGGAGGAGGAGGAAATAGGAAGGATAAGGAAGGAGGAGGAAGGAGGAGGAGGAGTGGGAGGAGGGAGAGGAGGAGGAGGAGAGGAGGAGGAGGAAGAGGAGGCGGAGAAGGAGGAGGAAGGAGGAGGAGGGGGGATGATGAGGAGGAAGAGGAGGAGGAGGAGGAGGAGGGAGGAAGAGGAAGGAGGGGATGATGAGGAGGCAGAGGAGGAAGAGGATAAGGAAGGAGGAGGAAGGAGGAGGAGGAGTGGGAGGAGGGAGAGGAGGAGGAAGAGAAGGAGGAGAGGAGGAGGAGGAAGAGGAGGCAGAGGAGGAGGAAGGAGGAGGAGGAGGAAGAGAGGGAAGGAGGAGGAAATAGGAAGGATAAGGAAGGAGGAGGAAGAGGAGTAAAAGAGGAGGAGAAGGAGGAAGAGAAGGAGGAGAGGAGGAGGAAGAAGAAGAGGAGGAGGAGGACAAGGAGGAAGAAGGAGGAGGAAGGAGGAGGAGGGGGATGAGGAGGAGGCAGAGGAGGAAGAGGAAGAGGAAGGAGGAGGAAGAGGAGGAGGAGAGGGAAGGAGGAGGAAATAGGAAGGATAAGGAAGCAAGAGGAAGAGGAGGAGGAGAGGGGGAAGGAGGAGGAAATAGGAAGGATAAGGAAGCAAGAGGAAGAGGAGGAGGAGAGGGGGAAGGAGGAGGAAATAGAAAGGATAAAGGAGGAGGAGGAGGAGGAGGAGGAGGAGGAGGAGGAGGAGGAGGAGGAGGAGGAGGAGGAGGAGGAGGAGGAGGAGGAGGAGGAGGAGAAACATCACCAAGAACATTCCCATCAAAACTGACAGGGCAAGCCACATGTACGTAAGCAGAGAGCACTGATAATGTTACCTAGTTGGATCATGAAATGTCTCCAAGGAAGCAACCAAGCTCAGAGAGGACAAAGGACCCCACAGAATGAGGCCTCTTTCCCCTTTATCTTCCATCTCAGAACATTGATGCCCCTCCCCAGGGGGGAAAAAAACCCACCCAACTTTCTTCCATGTCTTTTTATCCCAATGCATTTTGCTAAAAAGAACTCTTCGGTCACTGGTGCTCAGAAAAGAGTAGTTTGGGTTTTAGGCAGACTCCCAGAGATAAACCCACTTTGTTCCATGACTAGACTGGAATTTGGCTGCCATAACCATGCTCTAAACTTTGGCAGAAGGATGAAAAGTTTATTCAGTAATAAGAGGGGGAAATGCTACAGTCAGGCCAGGCCAGGCCAGGCCAAGCAACTGACAGTTGGTTCTTCTGGACAGACTTGTTTTCATGTAAGCATTTGCGAGGCCCAAGGATGGAAGCAATCAAGCCAACAGCTCATTAGAGAGCCAACAGATCTTGTTTAGCATGTCATCTCTTGGCAGCTTCTAATCACTCAGAAATGCATTGTTATTAAATGGGGGGGGGGAAATCCACAGCAACAAATGATGGAGGGATCGGAAGATGAAGTATGAATGACAGGATGGCACAGACATCTGTGCTCCTTGGTTTCAGTGTGCGAAAAGAGGAGAGGAGAGGAGAGGAGAGGAGAGGAGAGGAGAGGAGAAGAGAAGAGAAGAGAAGAGAAGAGAAGAGAAGAGAAGAGAAGAGAAGAGAAGAGAAGAGAAGAGAAGAGAAGAGAAGAGAAGAGCAGTTACCTAGTTGGGTAATGAAACATCTGCAAACAAGCTGAGAGAGTACCAAGGACCCCACAGTTCAACCCTGAGTTACAAATATTTTCTTCTACCAGTAGAAAAATTCCTTTCTGAGTCTCTTTCTCTTCCTATTAGGTAGTGAGGGTTACATGGCAGAAGAAGGATAGATCATTCCTTTCTCCTAGTTCAGTGGTTCTCAACCTTTCTAATGCCACGACCCCCCACCGCCGCGACCCCCGCCCCGCCCCCTCCCCACGCGGGTTGAGGTGACAAAGGGGGCGTGGCACCAGGGGTGAAATGCTCCCAGTTCGGGCTTGCCTGCGGGTCGCCGGACAGCTGATAGCGACGGAAGCGGGAGACTTCGCCCGGACGCTGCCATTTGGGTTCTTTTACCCTCTGTGCATGCGCAAAGCATTCTGCGCATGCGCAGAGGGTAAAAGAACCCAAATGGCGGCGTCCGGGCGGGTGGGCGAAGTCTCCCGCTTCTGTCTCTATCGGCTGTCCGGCGACCCGCAGGCACGGCTGAACCGGGAGCATTTCACCCCTGCAAGTGACGGTGGCATCAAGATGGCGGGCTAACGCGCGTGGCGACCCCTGTGAAATGGTCGTTCAACCCCCAAAGGGGTCGCGACCCACAGGTTGAGAACCGCTGTCCTAGTTGTTTTCAATTGTTTAGGTCCTTTTTTTTTTTTTTGAAGAGAGATTTAATCTTTTTGGGGTACCACTAGCAAAATTGTATGAAGTCTTACCCTATGAAAATCATACTGTCTCTAAACTTCACGTAGCTTAGCCAGGCATTTTCTGGAAAACCTGAAAAGTCACAAACATTCTACCTAGGTGTTTGGGAGTGAGGGTGGGGTGGAAAGAGAAAATGTGCAGTGTCAGTTTGCAAGTATGAAAAGGCCAAGATTTGCACTATGCCAGGGATGGCGAACCTTTTCGGCACCAAGTGCCCAAACTGGAACACACGTGCATGTGTGTGCATGTGCGTGTGCCGGAGCGCCGGAAACCTGAAGACTAGCTGGCTGGCGTGTGCATGCCTGTTTTTTGGCCGTTTTTTGGGGCCGTTTTCAGGCCATTTTGGGGCCGATTTTGCGGCCGTTTTCAGACCGTTTTCCAAAGACCAGCTGGCTGGAAATGCATGCCAGAAACCAGAAGACAGCTGGTGATGGCGTGCATGCCCCCAGAGAGGGCTCTGCGTGCCACCTCTGGCACGCGTGCCATAGGTTCGCCATCACAGCACTATGTTGTCACAATGAATGCCTCTGTACAGCACAAGAGATGGATAATACTCAGCATACTATCAAGGTTTGGGGTTTGCCCCGATGTTTCCTTAAATTTCCTTGTGCATTTTTCTGCTTGATCGATGATGGCCGGTGCCATCCAAGCAACAAAACGCAAGAGAGAGAGAGAGAGAGAGAGAAGTGATCTAATTAGGCGTGGAAATCCTGGGGCTTCTCCAGATCTCTTTCTTCTCGAAAGCTGTGAATTTAATAAATAATGACAGAAACAGCTGGGAATTCCTTCAGCACCACGGGAATTAGAGCAACGTACGAAGTGAGCTGAAGGGTCTGCTTTGCTTCAGAAGGGGCAGAAAGCCTAATTATGCTCATTACAAAAGTGGTTTGTAAATGTTTCATCAAAACCATTGACTTAAGCTGGTTGGCAGGTGTTGGCATTAAATCTTGAAGATCTCCTATTAAGAGCCCCTCGTCCCCTTGTGAATCTCGGCATTATGAAGGAGAAATTCAACTTCCCTAACTAGCTAACATGTTTTTAAGAGCTGGAGAAGCTTCTTGGACGAGAAGCGAAACGTCTTCAAAGAAGAACAAGAAAGTCCAGTTGCCTCTTGGAAAAAAAAAAAAGCACCTTGGGGACAAGTTTTTAAGGAGGGTTTTAGGATTTAAGAGGGTTTTAGGATTGCCAAAGGATTTTAGGCAGACAAGGAATAATGGATGGAAACTGAACAAGGAGAGATTCAACCTGGAAATAAGGAGGAATTTTCTGACAGTGAGAACCATCAAGCCATGGAACAGAAGTTGCCTTCAGAAGTTGTGGGAGCTTCATCCCTGGAGGATTTCAAGAAGAGACTGGACTGCCATCTGTCAGAAATGGTGTAGGGTCTGCTGCTTGGGTGGGTTGGACTAGATGACCTACAAGCTCCAATCTGCCTCTATATTATTTTTATCTGTTTTTTATCTTATTGTAATTTATTTGTTTGATTCTTGTGAGCAGCCCAGAATTGGGCAGCATACAAGTTTTATTATTATTATTATTATTATTATATTGTTCCACGGGAGAAAAAATGGTTATGGAAGGTCAATTTTCCAGGTTCAAATGACTGCTACTCGACAAACACATTAATAAAGAGGAAAGACAGTGATTTTGCAGCTCAGTTGAGTTGCTATAAAATATCTCAGCCAACTTCATCATTTATTCAGATTCCGAATGCATCTTTTAATGCATATAGGCAGCTGACTCACTAAATAGTACTTCAAAATAGTACCATTTCAAAACACACACACACACACACACACACACACACACACAAACACACACACACAGAGAGAGAGAGGTGGGGGAAAAAATCAGGACATTGCAAACCTATCAGTCTCGCTTCTTTCTCACATGGGTTAGTAGAAATCTTTATGTTGGATAACTAATGGATGATGATACTTACACCCCAAATGAAAAAGAATGTAGGGTCCTTGGTGCTCTCGGAGCTGGATCGTTTTCTTGCAGATGTTTCACGACCTAACTAGGGAACATCATCAGTGCTAGAAGGGAGTGGGGTTTGCGGAGTGGAGGAAGAGAATGGGGAAGAGGAGGAGGAAGACTGTGAGGTCTTTGGTGCTCTCGGAGCTGGGTGGTTTCCTTGCAGACATATCATTACCAGACTAGGTAACATCATCAGTGCTAGAAGAGAGTGGAGTTTGTCCAAGTATCTAATGTGCAGCATCTAGACCTGATGATGTTACCTGATGGGTCATGAAACGTCTGCAAGGAAACCACCCAGCTCAGAGAGCACCAAGGACCTCACCATTCAACCTTGAGCTACAAATATTTACTTCTATTGACATGGCCTCTCTGGCTGGGCCCAGCTGATTAGGTTTTGAGAACTTTTCTTGAGCCATATTCAAGTTCCAGGAGTCTTGGTGTATTAGTTCCAGAGGGTATCATGACTCCATTAAGTATTTGCCATCACCCTGCTTTGAATGACAAAGGTGAGAAACCACTTTCACTTAAGGCCTTGGGAAACTCACCTCTCTTCTTCTCTGTCCAGTTGATTTTCTTGCTCTGCTCTTGCGACTAGCTAACTCACCCCGACATCTGCATGACAGTAATTGTAAAGTAGTGAATAGCCAAGGAGGTAAAAAAAAACCTGCATGCTGAGCTTCTGTCTCAGATAAATCAGGGGAAATGATTAAAATTGACAAGCAAGCACATGCATGAATGAGGAAGAGCAAGGGGGAGAAACCTTCTGTGTCTTTTGCTATCACCTCTGAGGACTGACTGATGCTGTAAGATACTAAATACTAGGAATCTCAGCGGAGGAGTATCTGGGCTATGTATCTTATCCTAATTTGTCTGAGATTGTCACCAAATTATTTGGGGTGGAAAAATCGCAGACAGATTTTTTTTAAAAGGTCTGTCTAATGTTTTTACCCTAAATAAGCGCCATGGTGGCACAGTGGTTAGAATGCAGTACTGCAGGCTACTTCTGCTGACTGCCAGCTGCCAGCAGTTCGATCCTGACCGACTCAAGGTTTACTCTGCCTTTCCTCCTTCCAAGGTCAGTAAAATGAGGACCCAGATTGTTGGGGGCAAGAGGCTGATTGTGTAAACCGCTTAGAGAGGGCTATAAAGATTATGAAGCAGTATATAAGTCTAAGTGCTATTGCTATTGTTAGGAGTGAAAGCCAACTGGATACATGCATCCATCCATCCAAATCCATCCACCCATCTACCCATCCACCCACCCACCCAACTATCTATCTATCATCTATCATCTATCATCTATCATCTATCATCTATCATCTATCATCTATCATCTATCATCTATCATCTATCATCTATCATCTATCATCTA
>QLTV01003819.1:1319-18079 GCA_003457575.1 Thermophis baileyi | reverse complement strand
CCTCTCTTCTGATTTCCATTCCATTCCGTTCCATTCCATTCCATTCCATTCCATTCCATTCCATTCCATTCTATTCTATTCTATATTCTATTCTATTCTATATTCTATTCTATTCTATTCTATTCTATTCTATTCTATATTCTATTCTATTCTATTCTATTCTATTCTATTCTATTCTATTCTCTATTCTATTCTATTCTATTCTATTCTATTCTATTCTATATTCTATTCTATTCTATTCTATTCTATTCTATTCTATTCTATTCTATTCTATATTCTATTCTCTATTCTATTCTATTCTATTCTATTCTATTCTATTCTATTCTATTCTATTCTATTTTATTCTAGGAAACCTCTTTAAGAACAAGGCAAGTTAACTAATATAGGGATACAACTTTTCTGGAGTCTTGTCCAACACCAAAGTTCAAAAGCATCAGTACTCTTCCTATCTCACTTTTTCAAAGTCCAGCTCAGCATATGAATACCTTTTCCAAAGCCTTCATGGTTGTCCTACCTAGTGTTAGTTTGAGGCATATTTCTTGACTGCTTGTTCTGTTACTGTTGATGTTCTAATCTACTCTGCTTAAACCAACATCTATTCCCTCCAGTCATTTGTGCTTTGATTCAAGGGAAAGATCCATGTCTTACCTTAGCTTTTGTTGCTAAGATTCGTCTATCGTTTCTTTTTCCCTATGCAGAATTTATCCAGGGCCCTGCAATGTACTGTGACAAAATTTCAAGTATGAAATTTGGTCTATCTGCTTGTTTTTTCCCAGAACTATTTCCCATGGGCTGAATTTATTTTATTTTTTTTACTCCTAAGTCACATTCTAGACTGGCATTTCCATCAAGCACAGATTCACTGGGCGAGTATTTCACGTGATAAATAACAGAACAGATTAACAGAATAGCAGGGTTGGAAGGGATCTTGGAGGTCTTCTAGTCCAACCCCCTTTGCTAGGTGTCAAGAGAGATAAAGTTTCGTGCTTATCTGCCTTCTTCTGAAAGACTTCTGTCAGACTTGTTATCATTGTTTGGGACTTATTACTGCTGGGAATGAAAATAATTCACAGCCGTTAAAATAAAAAGAGGTTTTTGGGACTCCGTTTGTGCTGTATTATTTTATCAGGAAGCCTAGGTCAGAACAATGAGTTTCCATCTGTTGCTTCTTGTCCTGCCTTCCGGTGCTTTGACTTTGAATAGCTTGACTCCCTCTTCTTTGTGGCAACCCCAGAGATATTGGAACACTGCTATCATGCCACCCCTGGTCTTTCTTTTCATTAAAGTAGAAAGACTAGGGGTGACATGATAGCAGTGTTCCAATATTTGAGAGGCTACCACAAAGAAGGAGGAATCAAGCTATTCTCCAAAGAGATGCTACCAAGTTCAGCTGCAGGACAGGAGGGGGTGACCTCGGTGAAGCTCTTAGAATAAATAACAGGAAGATATGCAGCTGGCAGGCAACGGCGCTTTTATTCCTGCCAATTAATGGTGCCGTAAAACATCCGAGAAGCCGAAAACTTCTTTTTGTGTGTGTGCGTTGCGCAGGTGCGCGATTGAAAGCAAGCATCAGAGATCAAAAAGACTGTGAAGATTCTTTTGGGGCTTGCTCTGTCAAGTCAAGTAGAACACAATGATTCCTTTATTCACGCTGATTTTCATTTAAATGTAGCCAGCAAACGAGCTGGCAGCTGGACCATCGGTCCCCGTCTGCTGCTTTTCGGTGGTGAAAGATTTTGCTGACTGAAATTTCCATCTCATTGAGCGGAGACTCTCCGGAGATGCAGAAAGAATCTGGGAGGCTCAGAAAGTGTCAGACACAACTAGGTGCGTCATTTGTTCGCCTTGTGGAAAGCCAAAAGCAAGCCAGCACTTTTATTTCATATCTTTATCATGGTTATTTCACCCCACCCTACCGCCTGACTATTTTCATTCATGGACATATTTACTCATAAACAGAGGTGGGTTTCACATAATTTTACCACCGGTTCGCTGCACACCGAAAATGTGTGCGTGCCTTCCACGCATGCGCGCGGCCTTCTGCACATGCGCTTTGCTCGTGCGTGGGGCTTAGAAAACGTGGCTAAATAGGACAGCATAGCACCGGGGTGGGTGGGCAGGTCCACACGCAGGTCGCCATTACCAGTTCGCCCGAACCAGTCCGAATCGGCTGAATACCACCACTGCTCATAATGTTTCAAGAGAGAGAGAAGCAACCTGTGTAAAAGACAGTCTCTTGTACGATATTGAGGTTGTTGCGTTTATTAAGACAATGAGATAACCCGAGGTAAGGCACCGAGGCAACACAGCCAGCTGATAGTTCGAACTCCCCTTTATTGCTCCAACTTTCCCCCAAACGCTCCCTTGTTTATGGCAAGTCCTGGAGCAAAGCTCACACACACACCTCCAGCAGCCTCTGGCTGCAAGGAGTCCAGCAAAATGCCATTAGCATGACGGCTTCAAGGCCAGAAGTCCAGCGAGGCCAAGGGAACAAGGCAGCAACAAGGCAAGGAATCCGGCGAACTGCAGACGTCGGCAACGGCACACGAAACTCCATGAATTCCCAACAAGCGCCCCTCCCCACAGCATCTCCTTAAGTCTCAGTCCCCAGGTGTGCCTTGTGAAGAGGGGCAGGGCGCTCTCCTCCCGAGTTGTCGGGTCAGCCTGTGCTGTTCCTGCCTCCTCTCCACTCTCCGTGCTTGGGGATCAGGAGGGTTCAGTCCTTGCTCATCGCCTGAGCTCTGTCACTCCTTCTCTCCACTGCCTGCCCTCTCTTCCCCCCTCTCTCAGTCATCCTGCCCCCATTCTTCCCTGCTGGCAAGCCGTCCCAGGCCTGAGGGACCCGGGGCTGCCTCGTCCTTCTCCTCCCCGCATTCCTTCGAAGCCAATGAGGACACCCCCTCCACCTCCATCAGCCCCAGCTCCAGCTCATCCTCCTCCACGGACTCAGGCTCCGATGGGGCCATGACAGACAACTTCAGTCTAGTCCTGGGTGGAAATAATTCATACTGTAATTCGGACTAGTCCTGGGTCGATATTCTCCCCATAGAAATATAATATACAACCCTCCCCCCTACAGTGCATGTTATGCCAATTGCTTTGAGTGAGAGGCGGAGGAAAATATTAGGGTGGAATCTTTGACATTATTTTAATCTTACAAAGTTGCCAAATGTTTTTCTTCCTTTTAAAGTCTTTGATTTATTTTATTTTCCGTCTAAGAGCTCTACTGAATATTTAGAGCAATGAAAAGCTGTTGATAGCTCTTTGTCAGCCAGATTTCCCTGTTCCAAGAGAAGAGAATATCTGTGGCTCAAGGTTGAATTGTGGGTCCTTGGTGCTCTCTAAGCTTGGTTGCTTTCTTGCCGACATTTCATTACCCAACTAGGTAACATTCTCAGGACTAATGACTGTGGGGTTTGCTCCCTATTTATATACAATAGCTTGTCCTGATAGTGTTGGTGGGAGTGTGATTTTTTCCCTGGTAGTTCCTTCATTAGGATATTGTTTTCTGCTTGATTGTTTGTCTAGTGTTAATCCCTGCTTATCTGGGTGTTAGCTGCCTGAGTGTGTTCTAGTCCTTTTGTTTCTTTCTTAGCTTTTTTTTTAAATTGCCTCTTTTGAATGGTGTGTAAATATGTTTTCTTTCTACATGACTGATTTGTCTGAATGCCAAGTTTCTAGGAAATCCCTAGTATTTTTGGATTTAGCTTGGTCTGGGATGCCAACAGTTTCCCTACAAAATTATGTCCAGATATTGGGAGATTAAGGATTGTTTATCATGTCTTCTGACTGCTAGTTAAGGTTCATGGATGCACTCTACAAGTCTTCGGCCTCCAAGCTATACAACAATAAAGAGAATCTTTGGTAGATTGCTTAATTGCTCGCAAATGACTGCTGTGACAGAAATAAAAAACTTAATTCAGTGGAAGGCAACTGACAATGTATAGGTAGTCCTTGACTTACAACCACAATTGAGCCCAAAATTTCTGTTGTTACAGTATGTGTGAGACATTTGCTAAGTGGATTTTGCCCCATTTTGCGACCTTTCTTGCCTCAGTTGTTAAGTGAATCACTGCAGTTGATAAGTTAGTAACCCGGTTGATAAGTGAATCTGGCTTCCCCCTTGACTTGGCTTGTCAGAAGTTCGCAAAAGGGGATCACATGACCTTGGGGCAGTGCGACAGTCATAAATAGGAACCACTTGCCCAGCATCTGACCATGGGGATGCTGCAAAGATCATAACTTTGAAAAACGGTTGTAAGTCACTTTTTTCAGTGCCGTTGTAACTTTGAATGGTCACTAAATGAACTGTTGTAAGTTGAGGACCACCTGTAGTTCCTGTCACCCCTTTAAGCTCCAGCCCAGAGGACATCTTCAGGTTTTGTTTTCCTTAGGGCGATGTACCCCCTTTCCAATTTAACCCAGGCATCACCTATCTACCATATTTCAGTGGTGCGGTGGCCTAGAGGTGGAGCTCTCACCTCACAATCAGGAGGCTGTGAGTTCGATCCTAGGTAGAGGCAGATATTTCTCTCTCTGGGTGCAATGAGAATATGTCTGCTGAACAAAACTCCGCATTGGCGACAGGAAGGGCATCCGGCCAGTAAACACTCAGCTAGCTCCATTCAGTTGCCCAGACTCCACCCCGATGCAAGGGATTACTGGGTCGTTAAAAGACAAAAAGGTCACCTATCTACCATATTTATTTCCTTAACAAGTTAAATTGGCCTCACAGAGGCATAAAGACCCTGTTGAAATAAAAAGAATGGCTGGAGACAAGCCACTTCAAATAGAAATTTTGAGACATTCCTTTCAAACTCCTTAAGAAAACATCAAGTTGGTGGACATGAAGGGAGATGTCCATCAGCAACTGATAGCCAGAAGATCAAGACTGGGCTGAGACTGTATGCAGAGAGTGTGAGAGCCTCACAATGCTCAATGAAACAATTACAAAAATTAAAAAGAAAAAAAAAACTATAAATAAAGATCCATGTTCCACCATGCCTGTGGAATAGCAGCAAAGGTTAAGAACTGCACCCAACAATCTGGGCAGGGATGATTAATTTCCACGTCATGCATCAGTCACAGCTGTCCACTATGATTACCGAAGGTCCAATTATTTCATCCTACACACCCATCAACCTAAATTTGTTTGGGAGGCAGAGGTCTTTCAGCGGGCACGTTAATCATCGATGATTCCCTAATTAAAGAAGTCCGGGGTGTGTGAAAAGCAATCATTTCCTAGCCTTTCAAAAGCCAGCCGTTGCTTATTTAAGGTAGAAAAAAGGTCCACCTTCACAGGATGGCAGCCGCCTGAAAAACCCAAATATGGAAAGATGATGGGGTGTGAAAAGAAAGAACTTTACCATCCTTGGTTGATTGCCACCTGCCAGGTGTAAGCAACCAGAGCCAGAGAGAGAGAGACAGAGGCGGAGCCTGGGCCGTCCGTCAGCCCTCAGATGGAGAGTCAACAGCCCTCAGGTCTGGAAGTGGCTGATGAGGAAGAGGAGGAACAGCTGGGTCCAGTGCCTGACGCACGGATGCGCAGAAGGCAGAGGAGAGGAGAGCAGTGGAAATCTATGGGCCGGTCCTTGGGACGGAAGAGCCACCGCTGCTAGCGAAGCCCCACCCTAGCTCTGGGGATAAAAGGCAGCGGGCAGAGATGAATAGATGTGGCAGACAACTATTCATCTCCCTGCCGGACAGACTTGTTAGCCTGCGTTGAGAGAGAAACTTTTTGCCGGGGCTGCCAGCGTTCCTAAGAAAGGAATCTTTGAGTTAACTTCAGAGGGTTTGTCGTGTTTGGGGAGCTGGGTCAGAACACTGTCGCCTTGCTTAACACCTCCCTCCAGTCTAGCTGGATGGTGATAGGTTCCACCAGACCGTCACATCTGAGCCATCCAAAATCAGAGACGGGAAGATGAGACGGAAAGACGAGACAAGCTCACAACACACCACCACAGCATAAAATGCTCCTTGCACAGTATACATGAAGTCCTCTACTTATAACAGTTCATGTAGGGACCGTTCACGAAGTCACAACGGCACTGAAAAATGTGACTTACGACATTTTTCACAGTTACGACCTCTGCAGCTTCCCCATGATCATGTCATCAAAATTCAGATGCTTGGCAGCTGATTCATATTTATGACCGCTGCAGTGTCCTGGGGTCAGGTGATCCCCTTTTGCGACCTTCTGACAAGCAAAGCCAATGGGGGGGAGCCAGATTCACTTAACAACCAACTTACTAACTTACCCACTGCAGTGATTCACTTAACAACCGTGGCAAGAAAGGTCGTAAAACGGGGCAAGACTCACTTAACAAAGGCTTCACTTAACAACATAAATTTTGAGCCCAAAATTGTGGTCGTAAGTCGAGGACTAACTCTAAGCTAGCTTGAACATTGGGAGCTATCGAACAAAATGAAATTTAACGGTGAAAAAAAGTACGGTTCTACATTTAGGCAAGGAAAACCAAATGCACAGGTACAGTATATGTGGTACCTTGCTCAACAGTAGTAACTGTGAGAGGGATCTTGGAGTCCTAGTGGACAACCATTTAAATATGAGCCAGCAGTGTGCAGCAGCTGCCAAAAAAGCCAACACAGTTCTAGGCTGCATAAACAGAGGGATAGATTCAAATCACGTGAAGTGTTGATACCACTTTATGATGCCTTGGTAAGGCCACACTTGGAACACTGCATCCAGTTTTGGTCGCCACGATGTAAAAAAGATGTTGAGACTCTAGAAAGAGTGCAGAGAAGAGCAACAAAGAAGGGAATGGAGGGTAAAACATATGAAGAACAATTGCAGGAATTGGGTATGTCTAGTTTAATGAAAAGAAGGACTGGGGTGACATGATAGCAGTCTTCCAATATGTAAAGGGCTGCCCCAAAGAAGAGGGTGTCAACCTGTTCTCCAAACAACCTGAAGGCAGGACCAGAAGCAACAGATCGAAACTCATCAAGGAGAGAAGCAACCTAGAACTAAGGAGAAATTTCCTAACAGTGAGGACAATTAACCAGTGGAACAACTTGCCTCCAGAAGTTGTGGGTGCTCCAATACGGGAAGTTTTAAAGAAGAGATTGGACAGCCATTTGTCTGAAATGGTATAGGTCTCCTAATTGAACAGGGGGTTGGACTAGAAGACCTCCAAGGTCCCTTCCAACTCTTTTATTCTGTTATTCGTTTTCAACTCAGCAGTCCTCTGACTGAACATGTAATCAGCCACGGTTCTCGGCAGCCTTCCCAAGGGGACCACATTTCTAAAGCGTTAAATGGCAGTGCGGTTAAAGTGGCATCGTCTTGATTAAAATCCCCCTGCCTGATGGTGCGTGTTGAGCTCAGTAAATTTAATGTTAAAATCTACTGCCGAAATGAATATTCAGGAAGAGCTTCCAAGCTGACCACAGGGAAGGATTCACAAGTTTTATTTTAATTATCATCACGCTTTCTGAATCTGCATCCCTTATATATCAATATCTATCAATATATATCAATATATATCAATCAATCTATCTATCTATCTATCTATCGACACCCCCACACACAAAGTCACCCAGCTGCCTTTCATGACTAAGGTGGGGCTAGAATTCACCGTCTCCTGGTTTCTAGGCCAGGATCTTAACTGCTGTACCAAACTGGCTTTCAACATAAAATCTGAACTCATTACAGCTGTGAATTCCGGTGTTACATACTTGGTTTATAATAGATGGATTCTAACAAAACCTGTTGTTTGCATAAAACAAGGATATTTTACAGATGCTTAAGAACATTATCTATCTATCTATCTATCTATCTATCTATCTATCTATCTATCTATCTATCTATCTATCTATCTATCTATCTATCTATCTCTATCTCTATCTATCTATCTATCTATCTCTATCTCTATCTATCTATCTATCTATCTATCTATCTATCTATCTATCTATCTATCTATCTATCTATCTATCTATCATCTATCTATCTATCTATCTATCTACCTATCTACCTAGCTAGCTAGCTAGCTAGCTAGCTATCATCTATCTTATCTATCTAGCTATTTATCTAGCTTTCTATCATCTATCTTTTGTCTACATCTTGTCTGTCTGTCTGTCTGTCTGTCTAGCTATCTAGCTATCTAGCTATCTAGCTATCATCTATCATCTATCTTATCTATCTAGCTGTTTATCTAGCTTTCTATCATCTATCTTCTGTCTACATCTTGTCTGTCTGTCTGTCTGTCTGTCTGTCTATCTATCTATCTATCTATCTATCTATCTATCTATCTATCTATCTATCTATCTATCTATCTATCTATCTATCTATCTATCTATCTATCTATCTATCTATCATCTATCTATCTATCCAAAGCACACACATGTATATAAACCAAGCTTATTTAGACTGTTTTGAGTTTACAGTTCAGCAAGCTACGATTAATCTTAATATACATTTTTCTATCATAGTTTAATAGTCCTCTTAGGTGAAAACCCAAATTTATAGAACCTCAGAGTAGACGTGAATATTCCTCTCATTTATTATTTCAAACATGCTTTCTTATCGTTGCAAATGGATTATGCATATCAAATTCCTAAAGGATGAAGAGAAATTACAATTTACGACAAAATCATCATTCCCCACACCCCGGAATGAGTTTAAAATTCAATTCCAGTTAATTATATTTACACAGAAACCAGGAAAGTTTGGCAAAAGTTTGCAATCAATTATGCTAATGAGAATCTGGCCAGAACGTTTCGTTGCTGTGGCCCATAACCAAACGTCATTTTTCTGAGTTAAAGAAAATTAGCATTGATGGGTTTTGAGCCCTTGCTATTGAGTTTTTAAATTAATATGACTGGTCTGATAGAAGTTAGTGCTGCAGGAACTGCATTACTTTACCTAGGCTGAAATTAACATATTTAGGAGGGAAGTAATTTTCTTGCAGGGTATCAAATTTTTCACAATCAACTTTTATTTCTCTTTTGTGTTTTGCATCTCTCACCCCAAAAAAAAGGGCTAAACTCAGACCTCTGTTTGACATTGCAGGGGAGGCCACTGAACCCCTTCAACTGATTATAATTACACATAATTCTGCTGTCTCAACACTGTAGCTGAACAGAGATTTAACTAACTCCTTAATTCTAATCCTTGCTTAATTCGTGGGTAGCAAAGCTAGGCAGGAAGACAGGTAGTTGATGCGATTTCAAAGTCTCCAGTGAAGAAAAGTCCTTCACCCTCCACAAGATGTTCCACTCTCATCTCTTTAACAGGTATTTCAACAGATTAAACAGATTAACCGAGTTGGAAGGGACCTTGGAGGTCATCTAATCCAACCTCACCGCCCAAGCAGGAGACCCTACACCAGTGATGGCGAACCTTTTTGGTGCCAAGTGCCCAAAGTGCGCGTGCGTGAATGTGTGTGCGTGCATGTGCACACCCCCAAAATGCAATGAGAGCGCCCCTGTGCATGCACCCCGCCCCCTGCATATGCGCGCGCATCCCCGCGCATGCGCCCTGCACCCCCTCGCCCATTTTTGGCTTCCAGGTTGGTGCAGGAGGCCTTCCAGGCTCCAAAATGGGGTGCATGGGGGCGCACGCATGCGCGCAACCCCCCAAAATGCAATGCGAGCACCCCCCACGCATGCACCCCACCCCCCACGCATGCGCAGCAGAGACCCGAACACCAGTTGGCCGGCGGGAGGCGCACGCACATGCGCGGTGGAGCTGGGCTGGGGCGACAGCTGGCGTGCCCGCAGAGAAGGCTCTGCGTGCCACCTGTGGCACACGTGCCATAGGTTCGCCATCACGGCCCTACACCATTTCTGACAAATGGCAGTCCAGTCTCTTCTTGAACATTTCTTCAAATGTTCCTCGACTTTCCTCTAATATCTGTCACATCTAATATCTGTCAATCTTAGAACTCTCATCAGCCCGAACGTGAAAACACATTGGTTGAAGTGTCAGGGTTCCAAGTAATACGCCCATAGCAAACAGAACTCCGAGGCAGGTAGGTTCCTCAAAGAGTAGTTTTATTGGACATATCATATTGGCACAGGCTGGTGAAAACCGATTCTGAAGGCTCCCACGGTTTTCACTTAATTAAAAGCAAATTAAAAGTTTTTCCCCTTTCCCAAACAATCAGTCACATGGTCCAATCAAGGTGCCGTCCAGTTGCCTGGTAACTTCACTCCTCCCCTCTCCGACCACCTGTGGAAATGACCTTGGTTCCCAGGAGAAAGTATTTTGTTTTGGCTTTAAACCCCAGCTATCTCTATCCCCCCCTCCCTATCCCTCAGCTCCAGTGTGGCAACACTGAAGCCTCAAAATGGCCTCGGTCAGGTCAGCTTCAGGGTTGACATAAAGATAAACAAATAAACACTGAAGCCAGAATTCCCACCCATAGGAATCATTATACCATTCCGGGAAAAGCTGAGATCTAATGTTCTAAGACAGCGGTTCTCAACCTGTGGGTCGCGACCCCTTTGGGGGTCGAACGACCATTTCACAGGGGTCGCCGCACGCGTTAGCCCGCCATCTTGGTGCCACCGTCACTGCAGGGGTAAAAAGGTCCCGGTTCGGCCGTGCCTGTGGGTCGTCGTCAGCTGGTAGCCCGGACGCCGCCATTTGGGTTCTTCTACCCTCTGCGCATGCGCAGAATGCTTTGCGCATGCGCAGAGGGTAAAAGAACCCAAATGGCGGCATCCGGGCGAAGTCTCCCGCTTCCGACACTATCAGCTGTCCTGAAAAAAGTGACTTATGACTGTTGCCGCATCCCCGTGGTCATGTGACCAAAATTCAGACACTTGGCGACTGCATGTATTTTTGCGGGGGGGTCGTGCCATTAGAAAGGTTGAGAACCACTGTTCTAAGTCAAGACAATGTTTCTCAAGGAGCTTGAAGATGTCTGGACTTCAACTCCCAGAATTCCCTAGCCAGCAAGAATACTGAGAGTTGATGTAGTCCACACATCTTCAAGGTTTAGAAACACTGTTCTAAGACACATTTAAGGAGGTCAAATTTAAAAAAAAAGATAAATCTAGCCAGATGTTGTGGCCTGTCGGTCACCAGCTCCTCCAACAGCCAAATAAGAGGGGAAGGAGATGTGGGAGTCAGGGTCAGCATCAAGGCAACCTGAGAGCTCCGAGGGGGCTGGAGCTGGCAGAGAGAGAGAGAGAGAGAGAGAGACAGAGACAGAGACAGAGACAGAGACAGAGCCTGGGCCGTCTGTCAGTCCTCAGATGGAGAGTCAAGAGCCCCCAGGTCTGGAAGTGGCTGATGAGGAAGAGGAGGAACAGCTGGGTCCAGTGCCTGATGCGTGGATGCACAGAAGGCAGAGGAGAGGAGAGCAGTGGAAATCTATGGGCCGATCCTTGGGACAGAAGAGCCACCGCTGCTAGCGAAGCCCCACCCTAGCTCTGGGGATAAAAGGCAGGGGGGTGCAGATGAATAGGTGTGGCAGACAACTATTCATCTCCCTGCCAGACGGACTTGTTAGCCTGCATTGAAAGAGAAACTTTTTGCCGGGGCTGCTGGTGCTCCTAATAAAGGAATCTTTGAGTTCACTTCAGAGGGTTTCTCGTGTTTGGGGAGCTGGGTCAGAACACCAGCGAACAAGAACTGTGGCCTGCTTGATAGTCTTAACCTTTTTCTATATTTATTTAACTTACTTATTCATTAGATTTTCATGCTGACATTCCTTCAATGGCTAATGGTGGTTCTTCTCCATAACGGAGAGGGTAGCCATGATTAAAGTTTTTCTCCTTCCTGATTTATCACAAACTGTTACACCTTGCTAGCTCTCTGACAATACAGGTCATCCTCAACATATGTCCATCATTGAGCCCAAAATTTCTGTGGCTAAGTGAAACATTTGTTAAGCGAGCTTCGTCCCATTTTATGACCTTTCTTAGCACAGTGGTTAAGTGAATCACTGTAGTCGGTAAATCAGTCACACGGTGGTTCAGTGAATCTGGCTTCCCCCCCCCTGTTGACTTTGCTTGTCAGAAGGTCGCAAAAGGGGATCGCGTGACCGCCAGGATGCTATGACCGTCATAAATATGAGTCGGTTGCCAAGCGTCTGAATTTTGATCACGTGACCATGGGAATGTGGCGATGGTCGTAAGTGTGAACAAGAGTCATAAGCAGTGATGAAATCCAAATATTTTACTACCGGTTCTGTGGGCGTGGCTTGGTGGGCGTGGTGTGGCTTGGTGGGCGTGGCTTGGTGGGTGTGGCAGGGGAAGGATACTGCAAAATCTCCATTCCCACCCCACTCTAGGGCCAGCCAGAGGTGGTATTTGCCGGTTCTCCAAACTACTCAAAATTTCCGCTACCAGTTCTCCAGAACCTGTCAGAACCTGCTGGATTTCACCCCTGGTCATAAGTCACTTTTTTCAGTGCCGTTGTAACTTTGAATGGTCACTAAATGAACTGTTGTAAGTTGAGGACCACCTGTAGTTCCTGTCACCCCTTTAAGCTCCAGCCCAGAGGACATCTTCATGTTTGGTTTTCCTTAGGGTGATGTACCCCCTTTTCAATTTAACCCAGGCATCACCTATCTACCATATTTCAGTGGTGCGGTGGCCTAGAGGTGGAGCTCTTGCCTCACAATCAGGAGGCTGTGAGTTCGATCCTAGGTAGAGGCAGATATTTCTCTCTCTAGGTGCAATGAGAATATGTCTGCTGAACAAAACTCCGCATTGGCGACAGGAAGGGCATCCGGCCAGTAAACACTCAGCTTCATTCAGTTGCCCAGACTCCACCCCGATGCAAGGGATTACGGGGTCGTTAAAAGACAAAAAGGTCACCTATCTACCATATTTATTTCCTTAACAAGTTAAGTTGGCCTCACAGAGGCATAAAGACCCTGTTGAAATAAAAAGAATGGCTGGAGACAAGCCACTTCAAATAGAAATTTTGAGACATTCCTTTCAAACTCCTTAAGTGAAATGGCTCAGAGATCTTGGTGGACATTAAAGAAGATGTCCATCAGAAACTGTTAGCCAGAAGATCGAAGTTTTGCTGAGAATGTGCAGAAAGTTAAATAAAGGAGACCGTCACAATGCTCAATGAAACAATTACAAAAATTAAAAAGAAAAAAAAAACTATAAATAAAGATCCATGTTCCACCGTGCCTGTGGAATAGCAGCAAAGGTTAAGAACTGCACCCAACAATCTGGGCCGGGATGATTAATTTCTATGTCATGCATAAATCAGTTAGATTTTTTTTTTACGGTTCCTGAGATTATATAGAGAGCCAACCGTAAAGATTGTGACAGATGGAGAAGTTGCCCCGATAACGTCATTTCACATTCTAGAATTCTAGATGTGCCAATTCCTAATAATTCATCAATGAGAGCCTCTTCCCAGCCACAGTGGGAGTTCTTAATGAAGTGCGCCGATCATAGCTCAACTCCAGAGTTCTGCGGAATCATAATGAATGCAGGAAGCCAAGCACCTTTCATTGATTCCGTCGTACGTAGAGAGATTTATAAGTCAGCACTGTCGACCTTTCCTTGGTTTCCTTGGCCAACTTCCACATCAGAAGCTCTTGGTCAAACCTTCCTTACAGAACACGTATAAAGTGTCCAGGAGATACCTCAAATCTTTAGGTAAGCCAAATAAGCACACCTATCGATAGAGAAGAAGATTTGTAGTTTGGGGTTGAAATGAAGGGGGTCCTTGGTGCTCTCTGAGCTTGGTGGTTTTCTTGCAGATGTTTCATCACCCAAACTAGGTAGCATCATCAGGGCTATTGATGGGAATAGGAATAGGAATAGGAATAGGAATAGGAAATAATAGAATAGAATAGAATAGAATAGAATAGAATAGAATAGAATAGAATAGAATAGAATAGAATAGAATAGAATAGAATAGAATAGAATAGAATAGAATAGAATAGAATAGAATAGAATAACAGAGTTGGAAGGGACCTTGGAGGTCTTCTTGTCCAACCCCCTGCTTAGGCAGAAAACCCTATACCATTTCAGATAAATGGTTGCCTAATCTCTTCTTAAAAACTTCCAGTGTTGGAGCATTTACAACTTCTGGAGGCAAGTCGTTCCACTGATTAATTGTTCACTGTCAGGAAATTTCTCCTTAGTTCTAGGTTGCTTCTCTCCTTGATTAGTTAACGTCTAGAGGCAAGTCATTCCACTGATCGTTCTCACTGCCAGGAAATGTCTCCTTAGTTCCAGGTTGCTTCTCTCCTTGATGAGTTTCCATCCGTTGCTTCTTGTCCTGCCTTCGGGTGCTTTGGAGAATAGGTTGACTCCCTCTTCTTTGGGGCAACCCCTCAAATACTGGAATACTGCTTTCATGTCTCCCCTGGTCCTTCTCTTCACTAGACTAGCCATGCCCAATTCCAGCAACCGTTCTTCATATGTTTTATCCTCCAGTCCCCTAATCATCTTTGTTGCTCTTCTCTGCACTCTTTCCAGAGTCTCAACATCTTTCTTACATCGTGGCGACCAAAACAACCCTACACCATTTCTGACAGATGGCAGTCCAGTCTCTTCTTGAAAGCTTCCAGTGATGAAGCTCCCACAACTTCCGAAGGCGACTTCTGTTCCATGGGTTGATTGTTCTCACTGTCAGAAAATTTCTCCTTATTTCCAGGTTGAATCTCTCCTTGATCAGTTTCCATCCATTGTTCCTTGTCTGGCCTTCAAGTGCTTTGGAAAATAGCTTGACCCCCTCCTCTCTGTGGCAGCCCCTCAGATATTGGAAGACTGCTATCATGTCTCCCCTGGTCCTTCTCTTCACTAGACTAGCCATGCCCAATTCCAGCAACCGTTCTTCATATGTTTTATCCTCCAGTCCCCTAATCATCTTTGTTGCTCTTCTCTGCACTCTTTCCAGAGTCTCAACATCTTTCTTACATCGTGGCGACCAAAACGATGCAATATTCCAAGTGCAGTCTTATCATGACATTACAAAGTGGTATTAACACTTCACGTGATCTTGGTTAACTGTTTTTTTTTTAAATTTCAGTCTAGTATACTAATATGTCCTGCTTGGAATTGTTACCAAAGTCAATTTGCATAATTTCCTTTCCTCCCTTTTCTCTCTTGCTATCTTGGTCTCTCACTTCCTCTCCAGTTGGCAGTTGAAAAACCTCCTTGATTTGCATGATTCTCAAAAGCAAAATAAATGTTGATGGTCTTATATAAATCCAAAATCATATTTGTGTGTGCGCTTGTGTGTGTGTCTTTGAGTCAGTATTGACTCCTGAGCAGTGGTGAAATCCAATTTTTTTTACTACCGGTTCTGTGGGCGTGGCTTGGTGGGCATGGTGTGGCTTGGTGGGCGTGGCTTGGTGGGCATGGCAGGGGAAGGATACTGCAAAATCTCCATTCCCTCCCCACTCCAGGGGAAGGATACTGCAAAATCTCCATTCCCTCCCCACTCCAGGGGAAGGATACTGCAAAATCTCCATTCCCTCCCCACTCCTGGGGGAAGGATATTGCAAAATCCCCATTCCCACCCCACTCTGGGGCCAGCCAGAGGTGGTATTTGCCGGTTCTCCGAACTACTCAAAATTTCCGCTACTAGTTCTCCAGAACCAGGGGTGGGTTCCTCCCGGTTTGGACCGATTCTCCCAAACCAGTAGCGGCCTGCTGGTGATGTCACAATGATGTCACCGAACCGGATCGGGGGGCCGCCATCTTTTTTTTGAATTTTTTCTATTTATTTTTTTTCCTTCTGAGCATGCGCAGAAGCCGACTTCCAGCACTGTGCATGCGGTCACCATCTCTTTTTCGGCTTTATTTTTTTTCGGATTTTGTGTTACTGCGCATGCGCGCGCCCACGAGGCGTGCCCACGCAGCACGGGAGGGAGCGAACCAGCAGCGAGGTAAGTTGGAACCCACCCCTGTCCAGAACCTGTCAGAACCTGCTGGATTTCACCCCTCCTCCTGAGGATTGCCTGGACAACTTCCCCAGAGTTTTCTTGGCAAGATTTCAGAAGTGGTTTGCCATTGCTTCTGTCCTAGGGCTGAGAGAGAAGGACTGGTCCAAGATCACTCAGCTGGCTTTGTTCCTAAGGTTGAACTAGAACTCACAGTCTCCCATTTGCTAGCCTGGTCATTTAACCATTATTTCAGGGGCGTCTTTACTGTATTATACACACAGCTAATATTATTGTTTTGATTTATTGCATTCTGAACTGCTGTTCGCCATTCCAAATCAGCGGGATGAGGCAGGGGTGAAATGTGAGGGCGTGGCTTATTTTGTGGGCGTGGCTTGGAGGTCAGGTGGGTGTTGCTTCAGGTGGGCGTGGTCATGTGACTGGGTGGGTGCGGCCAATTTAGCAGTCCATTTTTCCAGGGAGCAGGGGGTTGGACTAGATGACCTCTGAGGTCCCTTCTAGCCTTTGCTGTGCTGTTTCAAAGCATCCTCTGAAGCTGTGTCTAGTGCCAGTCAGGTTTGTGGTCCTCCCTCCCTCCCTCCCTCCCTCCCTCCCTCCTTCCTTCCTTCCTTCCTTCCTTCCTTCCTTCCTTTCTTTCTTTCTTTCTTTCTTTCTTTCTTCTTTCTTTCTTTCTTTCTTTTTCTTTCTTTCTTTTGTGGGAAGCAACCCCCCCAAATAAAATATTACTCATAATAAAAGGCTCACAGAAAAACAAGAAAAAAATCAAGCTGCTAAAGAAGAACCTGTGTGAAACTCATTCCACATCCTGCCCGATAGAGATAATGAGATAATGACCGTATAGAAAGTGGAAGCCTGACGTTGGCTCCATTCACACAAGCAGGCAAATAGATCCCTAGAAAACCCAGT
>QLTV01003815.1:10217-20685 GCA_003457575.1 Thermophis baileyi | reverse complement strand
ATTAAGTATCTTATCCAGGAACTACACAAGGACATGGTGGAAATATTTGATCGTATAGATAGAAGACTGGAAAATTGTATACAAGGGACAAGGAGCAAAGACCAGGACAAGAAGGAAAAAATGGAATCATCAGCTGGAACAGAAGGAGAATTAGAACTGATAAAAAAGAAAAAAGAAGACAACAAGGATGAGACATTATTAAAATGAATAAGAATTGAGGAATTAAAACAGGGGGGGGGAATACTTTAAAAGATTTTAAAAAGAAATGGGAGGAACAGGAAGCGGTCTGGAGGGAAATGATAGGATTTAAAGCCGAAAGCTTTCAAATTAAACAGTGGGAAAAGACAGGGCAAGGAGGAAAAATTAGATCATGGATTCAGAATATAAACTTTGAAGTAGATGGAATGAAAGACTTAAGAGGAAAGCAGGGGAGACAAGTTTTTTGGGCTTAGACAACTTAGAACTACGTCGCCTTAGAACCGATCTAAATGTAGTTCATAAAATTATCTGCCACAATGTCCTACCTGTCAATGACTACTTCAGCTTCAACCACAACAATACACGAGCACACAATAGATACAAACTTAATGTAAACCGCTCCAAACTCGACTGCAGAAAATACGACTTCAGCAACAGAGTGATCAATGCCTGGAATTCACTACCTGACTCTGTGGTTTCTTCCCCAAACCCAAAAAACTTTAACCTTAGACTGTCTACTGTCGACCTCACCCCATTCCTAAGAGGTCTGTAAGGGGCGTGCATAAGCGCACCAGCGTGCCTACCGTCCCTGTCCTACTGTCCTATTGTCCTCATCTATCTGTATTCACTTTGATTATGTTTATGTTTATACCTATACCTGCTATCTTGTACATGTTTGACAAACAAATAAAAAAAAATAAAAAAAAATAAAAGTTAAAAAAAGGTAGGATTAAAGGATGGGATGAGGAAAAGAGATAATGGTTAAGGGGAGAAAAAGAGTCACAGATATGTCATGATTATACGTTAATAATTGTATTAATATTAGAATGATATAGGTTGGACAATTAGTTGGTATTTAATAAGAATATTAGAATAAACAATATTAATTGGAAATGTGAGGTTGAATGATGGTACTATTAAAAGTGTATAAAATATTATTATTATGTAGGTAATGTGAAAGTAGATATATTTACGTGTATAAGCAAACTTTAAAATATACAGAGAGGAAGAGTTAAATAATGGGAATATGAATAACAAAACAGAGTATCATGTCCTTGAATATAATAATAGAGGAAGGAGAAAAAAAATATTAGTGGAAGGTTAGAATGGAAGGGGGCAGAGCAATGTATTGCAAAGTTTAAAATGTTTGGAAAAGAAGCATGAAAAATAGAAACAAAGAATGAAAATGGTGGTAAGCTTGAAGTGAAATTGGTATTCAGAAGGTATGCTGTTTGATTAATGATTAAAAGAATAATATTGTAGATGATAATTATGATTATTTTTATTATTAACACATGTTTAAGTGATTAAGTCAGTTTTTTTATGCACAGAGGGTTCTTTGCCAGCAGCGGCAACCAGAGAACCAGTTTGGGGGCGTGGACAGCCGGCCATCACTGCTGGTTCAGCGACCAGGTGCAAATTTCCGCCACCGGTACAGGCGAACCGGTCCGAACCGGCAGCAACCCACCACTGGTACTGGGCCTAAGATGGAACCTTGTGGTACCCCACTGCTTACTTCTCTCCACGTAGACTTCGACCCATTAAAGACTACTCGTTGAGTACAGTTTGTCAGCCAGTTGTGAATCCATCTGGTGGTGAAGCTGTCTATCCCATTTTTTTCTAGCTTACGAAGAAGTAGGTTGTGGTCTACTTTGTCGAATGCCTTGATGAAATCTAAGTATATTATGTCCACAGTATTTCGCTGGTCTACTAGTATAGTCACTGTGTTGAAGAATGAAATGAGATTGGTTTGGCATGATCTGTTTTTAACAAACCCATGCTGGCTGCTAGTTATTACTTTACTCGTTTCTAGGTGTTGACAGATCTGTTTTTTTATTATCTTTTCCCGTATCTTCCCGGGTATTGATGTTAGGTTGATTGGTCTGTAGTTTCCTGGGTCTGTTTTTTTTTTTTTTTTTTTTTTTGTTTTGCTTTTTCTTTTTTTTTTTTTTTCTTTTTTTTTTTCTCCTTTCTGTGTGATGTTTTTTTACCAGGTTTTATGTGGTGNTGGTTAGAGTGCAGTAAAAGAGCCAAGGTGGCGCAGTGGTTAGAGTGCAGTACTGCAGGCTACTTCAGCTGACTGCTAGCTGCAGTTCAGCAGTTCAAATCTCACCGGCTCAAGGTTGACTCAGCCTTCCATCCTTCCGAGGTGGGTAAAATGAGGACCCAGATTGTTGGGGGCAATATGCTGACTCTGTGAACCGCTTAGAGAGGGCTGTAAAGCACTGTAAAGCGGTATATAAGTCTAAGTGCTATTGCTATTGCTATTCTGTGATGACATCTGCCAGCTCCTTTAGAACTCTGGGATGTAATCCATCCGGTCCTGATGATCTGTATTCATCAAGTTCAGACAGGTGTTCTCTTACTGTTTTTCCCCCTTATTTTAACTTTTGTTTCCAGTCTGTTTTTTGCAGTTATATTTCTGGTAGGTTGGGCTATAGTTTCTTTTTGTGTGAAGACCGATGCAAAGAACGAGTTAAGCAGCTCTGTTTTCTCTCTGTTGCCTGTTATTTCCTTGCCGTCTTCTCTCTCTAGTGGACCAACTGTTTCCTTGATTTTTTTCTTGTTATTTATATGTTGGAAGAAACTTTTTTTGTTATCTTTGACTTTTGTTGCAAGTCTTTGTTCATTCTGGGCCTTTGCTTTCCTGACTTCGTCTTTGCAGATTCTGGCTATCTGCTGGTATCCTACCTTAGTTATGTGTCCCTCTTTCCATTTTTTGTACTTGTCCTTTTTGTCTCTCATTTTGTCAGAGAGATTTTTGTTCAGCCATGCTGGTTTCTTCTTAGATTTCTTGTTTTTCTTTCTCAGCAGTTTTGTGCTGGTCCGGGCTTTTATGATCGTATTTTTCAGAGTTTCCCAAGATTCTTGAGTTGTTTTCCCCTTTAGGATTTTCATCCAAGGAATCTTTCCCAAGTTCTCTCTGAGTTTATTAAAATAAGCTCTTTTAAAATCTAAGACTCTGGTATCATTGTGTTCTATTGTTTGTGTTTGCGTTATGTTGAATTCTAGTATGACATGGTCACTCTCACCCAAGGTTCCTGCAGTTTCGACTCCCTCTATCACTTCTTCTCTGTTTGTAAGTATTAAGTCTAGTATGGCTGTCCCTCTAGTTCCCTCCTCTACCTTTTGGACAACAAAGTTGTCAGCTAGGTTGGTTAGGAACCTATTTGATTTCTCACTTGGTGCATAATTAGTTTTCCAGTTGATATCCAGGTAGTTGAAGTCCCCCATTAGATATGGGAACCCCTTATCAATTAGTTTCCATCCATTGCTTCTTGTTCTGCCTCCAGGTGCTTTGGAGAATAGCTTGACTCCTTCTTACTTGTGGCAGCCCCTTATACTTCATTAACTGCCTCCCCATAAATGCGGCTTCATCTCTATGGTGACAGGTGTTGTTTCTTGAGGTGTCCAGGTAACACTAATAGGGAGAGGTTTTATGCAGCTTTACCAACAATTGGTTCTGTCATCCATGCGCGAGGAAAGACCATTCAAAGGCTGAACATCTATTCAATGCATCTAATGCTTGGCTGCTTTTTCCTTAACTTTAGCCTGGCACCATTCATTGTGTTTTGCCTTTAGTTTGAATTAAGCACTCAGCACAAAACGAATCACTGGAACAACAGAATAAAATTAGTTAATTCGGTTCAAATCATCCTTCAGAAACGCCTTTTGCTCAAGGAAGTTAAAGGGAGGGAGGGAGAATATAAAAAAAAATGTTGACATTCTAGAAAGAGTGCAGAGAAGAGCAACAAAGATGATTAGGGGACTTGAGGCTAAAACATATAAAGAACGGTTGCTGGAATTTGGTATGTCTACTTTAATGAAAAGGACTAGGGGTGAGATGATAGCAGTGTTCCGATATGTAAGGGGCTCCTACAAAGAAGAGGGAGTCAAGCTATTCTCCAAAGCACCTGAGGGCAGAACAAGAAGCAATGGATGGAAACTAATCAAGGAGAGAAGCAACTTAGAACTAAGAAGAAATTTCTTGACAGTAAGAACAATTAATCAGTGGAACAACTTGCCTCCAGAAGTTGTGAATGCTCCAACACTGGAAGTTTTTAAGAAGAGATTGCACAACCATTTGTCTGAAATGGTATAGGGTTTAGAATAGAATACAATAACAGAGTTGGAAGGGACCTTGTAGGTCATCTAGTCCAACCCCCTGCCCAAGCAGGAGACCCTACACCATTTCTGACAGATGGCTGTCCAGTCTCTTCTTGAAGATTCCAGTGATGAAGCTCCCACAACTTCTGAAGGCAACGTCTGTTCCATTGGTTGATTGTTCTCACTATCAGAAAATTTGTCCTTATTCTAGGTTGAATCTCTCCTTGATCAGTTTCCATCTATTATTGCTTGTCTGGCCTTCCGGTGCCTTGGAGGATAGGTGACCCTCTCTTTGACAGCCCCTCAATTATTGGAAGACTGCTATCATGTCTCCCCTGGTCCTTCTCTTCACTAGACTAGCCATGCCCAGTTCCTGCAACCACTACCACTGTGTAACTACCACTAGGTTGGAAGAACCACTCTTGGTATTGTAAATTTAATTCATGTGTTATTATGTATATAAAGAAGTTAATGAATCCAGCTGAATCAGTTATCTGTGTGTGCTTTCTGGATGTGATTTTTGCTGCAAACTCTGACACAGTGGTTAAGTGAATCTGGCTTCCCCATTGACTTTGTGCCAGGGTTCCGAATAGCATCTGGAATTAAATCAGAGTCCGAGGCAAAGCATTCCTCAAAGTTCCAATTTATTAACAGAGCCATGTCAGCACGGCTGGGAGAAATCCTGAATCTGAAGCCTTCGGGGTTTCTCCACCCAGTTGAAAGTTCAAGCCTTTGTCCCCACACCACCAAGTTCATCACATGAACCAATCTCCATCTGGCAACTTGGTAGAAACTCCCACCTCCTTCCGTGCAGGTGCAGGACAAAGGATGACCTTGACAGAAGGTCAAGGTCCTAGAAGGAATTTGTTATGGCTACATGCAGACATCCCTCATGCAACTGCCCCTCCCAAATTCCCATAGCAAAGAATACATTTTAAAATAGCATAAAGTGTGGCAGGCCAAAGATCCAAAGAAAATGGCTTTGGCTTGACACAGGAACTGATTAATGAGAGGAACTTTTCCTTGCTTCCAGACATGTCAACCTCAGTAATTGTCCTCACTGTTGGGAAGAAGAAACTTCCTAACAGTGAGGACAATTAACCAGTGGAACGACTGGGGCCTGATGTTGGATATAGCCACTGGTTTCAGTAAGCTGCAATGGAATACTGGGTGAATTTTCCCCAGCATTCTTGGCAATGCGAGCTGCACAGTGACAGGGTTGATAATTTTGGTTATGGGGAAAGGCCCCAAGAATTTTGGGCCCAGCTTTTTTTTTTTTTTTTTCAATCGGATGTATTTAGTGGACAATAAAACTTTATCCCCCACTCAAAAGGGGGGTTGGAGCGATCGGTGTCGGTCTGCTTGTTTCTTATAGGCTTCTGCCGCTTCCGTTAGTGCTTTCTTGGTATCTTCCCATCCTTTCTTCAATTTCTCCATCCAGTCAGCCAGGGACATCGAAGTGGGAGCTTCAGTAGGGAGTTCTGGCATTGGTACGAACTCCTGGCCGCTGGTGATCTGGAAAGGAGTTAGTCCGGTGCTGCTGTGGACAGCGTTGTTGTACGCTACTTCTGCGAACGGCAGTAGCTCCGCCCAATTGTCTTGTTGATAGTCTACGTAGCAGCGGATGTATTGTTCCACCATTGCGTTCATACGTTCCGTGGCTCCATTTGTACTCAGATGGACAGCCGAACTGAGTCCTTGTGTGGATCCTATCGCGTGCAGGAATTCTCTCCAGAACTTGGCAGTGAATTGTATGCCCCGGTCTGAGATGATTCTTTTAGGGACTCCATGTAAGTGGTAGATGTGCTTAAGGAACAGTTTAGCTAAATGTCTGGCTGATGGAAGTCTGGAGCAGGCAACGAAATGGGTTTGCTTAGAAAACAAATCAATCACAGTCCAGATCACGGTGTTCCCTTTACTGTCCGGGAGCTCCACTATGAAATCCATGGCTATCTCTTCCCAGGGTTTGCTGGGGTTCGCCACTTGCTGCAACAGTCCAGGCGTTTTTCCTAGCCGTTGTTTTCTGGTGGCGCAGGTGGCGCAACTTTTTACGTAGTCTTCCACCTCGGATTTCATCTTTGGCCACCAAAACTGCCGTCGCGTTAGGTGGAGGGTTTTGAGGAACCCAAAATGCCCTCCCAGCTTGGAGTTGTGACTTTGTTGGAGTACTTCTAGCCTGAGGCTGGCAGGCACGTATAGCTTGGATTCTTTCCAGGCCAAGTCTTCTCTCATCGTCAGGATCTCCTTGTTGTCGTTGAGCCAGAGGTCGTTGAGCAGAGCGGCCTTCAACTTTTCTGTCCACTCATTCTGACTTTGCGCACTCGGTCGCCTGGCTTGGCCCCTGGTGAAGACTGGGGCAGCTAGTTCCCCCTCTGGGGGGGTGCCTGCTGGCTCCTCCGGCGAGGGGGGAATAACCGAGTGGAATTCTTCTTCCCTTTGACTGTCGTATTGTGGTTTCCTGGATAAGGCATCAGCTAGTAGGTTCTTTCCAGCTGGGATGTGTTTCAGGTCAAATTGGAATCGCCTGAAGTATTGCGCCCAACGCACCTGTTTGGGTGAGAGTTTCCTGGGGGTTTTCAGGGCCTCGAGGTTTTTATGATCTGTCCATACCTCGAACAGTACCTTGCCCCCTTCTAGGAATTGTCTCCACGTAAGCAACGCCCAATGAACGGCATATGCTTCTTTCTCCCAAATGGCCCATCTCCTTTCGGTGGCCGTGAGCTTCTTTGAAACGTATGCACACGGCCGGAGTTGGCCTTTCTCATCTTTCTGTAACAGCACCACCGCCACGTCTATGTCGCTGGCATCTGACTGGATTAGGAACTGCCGCTCTGGGTCAGGGTGCTGCAGGATTGGTTCTTGGGCAAAGAGCCACTTCAGCCTTTCAAATGCTTTTTGGCATTCCATCGTCCAACCAATTGGCTGGTTGGGTTTTGGCTTGGTGGGTGATGGGCCAGTCTTTAGCAGTTCGGTCAGTGGCAGTGCCACCTCGGCGAATGATGGGATGAACTGCCGATAGAAGTTTGCGAAACCCAAGAAGCTTTGTAGCTGTTTGCGAGTGCGTCTGGGTCGGGGTACTGCAGGATTGGTTCTTGGGCAAAGAGCCGCTTAAGCCTTTCGAATGCTTTTTGGCATTCCATTGTCCAACCAATGGGCTGGCTGGGCTTTGGCTTGATGGGTGATGGGCCCGTCTTTAGTAGTTCAGTCAGTGGCAGCGCCAACTCAGCAAAGGACGGGATGAACTGCTGATAGAAGTTTGCGAAGCCCAAGAAACTTTGTAGCTGCTTACGAGTGCGTGGAGGCTGACAATCTAGCACTGCTTTCACTTTTCTGGGATCCATTTCTATTCCCTCGCTGGAGATGCGGTACCCCAAATAATCCAGGGAGGTCTTGTGGAATTCGCACTTGGAAAGTTTGGCATACAGCTTGGCATCCAGAAGTTTATTTAGGACTTGCCTCACTAGTTTCACATGCTCCTCTAGTGTTTCACTGAAGATGAGAATGTCATCCAAATAAACGAGTACCCCCTTGTACAGATGGGGGTGGAGTACCTCGTTGATGTATTGCATGAAGACCGCGGGGGCCCCTTGCAGTCCAAAAGGCATTACTCTGAACTGGAAACTTCCCAGTGGGCAGTTGAACGCGGTCTTCCATTCATCCCCCTCCCTGATTCATATGCAGTAGTAAGCTTCCCTCAAATCCAGCTTGGTGAATATCTTGCCTTTGGCCAAGTGGTTCAGCAAGTCTTTCATGAGAGGGAGAGGGTAGGTGTTTTGCACACACACACTGCATTGATTCCACGGAAGTCAACGCACAACCTAACCCCCTGTCTTTCTTCTCCTTGAAGAGCACGGGGGCGGCGATCTTTGATTTTGCCAGTTGGATGAACCCTCGTTCCAAATTGGCGCCGATGTATCTCCTTAACTCTCCCAGTTCCTTTGGGATCATGGAGTACATTTTGGGCTTTGGGCGCGTAGCACCCGGCTCAAATTCTATTGCACAGTCTGTGGGCCGATGCGGGGGGAGGTAGTTGCAGTCGTCTTCACTAAACATCCCCTCTAGGTCTTGATATTCCGCTGGCACTTGCTGGGAGCCTGGGGGTGTGGTTTCGAGTGCCGGGGCTGCCGGCTGGGGACGGTGTGAGTCCAGGGGTGCTGGCTCCTTCGGGCTGCTTTGCTTCTTTGGTGGCAGTGTCGGCCCGATGTGCACGGTCAGCTTTCGGTACCCATCCTCCCACTTTATGGTAGGGGTCCACTTGTATAGCCATGCGAGCCCCAGAATGATCGCTTCAGACATCTTGGGGGCGACTACAAACCAAATGAGTTCGTGGTGGCGTCCTATTTGCAAGTCTACCAACTCGGTGAGGAGAGTGGTGGGGGGCCCCCCGATTAACGATCCGTCCACCTGTTGGAAGCGGATGGGGTTCGCTAGGGGCCTGGTGCTAATTTCCAGCTTCTCTACCACTGCTTTGCTGATTAGACATCTCGAGCAGCCTGTGTCTATTATGGCATCTACTGCTCCCTCTTTCCCCATCCCCGGCACTGTGATTTTTGCCTTAATGAGGAAGGGGCAAACGGCTTCACTCACCATCGGGTCGTCTTCGCCACTGTCTCCTTTGTCCCATTGTGGGGGTAGTTCCTCTGCTGGTGATGTCTCCGCGTCATCGGAGGGTGGAGGGGACTCCTCCACTTGGAGTCCCATGCATCCCAGCTCTGGTGGTTTCGCCGGCCTCCTCCTGGGGCCCGGGGTTGGCTTGGCCCGTGGCAACGCTATTGGGGCTGGCGCCAGGCACGGCCAGCTTGACCACATCGAAAGCATTTCACGCCTCGCGTTGGTCCAGGACTCGGGGCGACGGTTGGTTTTGGGGGAATGCGGCATCCCAACGACCTCCGAGCTTGACAATCTGCAGGGGGCTTCTTCCGACTGCGGACCACGTGATCTAGGGCAATGGCGGTGTCATACCAATCTTGGATCCTACAGGGAACCCCTCGGATCTCACATGCTTCTTTTAATTTGGGATCCAGGGCGTCGCGGAACGTATGCACTATCGCTTGGGCCAGTCTCGCACTTTCCCGGCCACTCTTCTGAACTCCCACACTAATTCTTTCACTGGGCGTTCCGCCTGCTTTAACCCCTGGATTCGCTCTTCAGTGTCCACCTGTTGGGCCGCATCGTGGAACCGATTAGTTCTCATTAGTTGGATGAACTCATCCGCATCATCTAGTTCGGGGGCTGCTTCATCATGGAGCTCGGCCACCCACTCTGCTGCATCCCCTTTGTTCATTCCCTCAGTTATCTTGTCAATTAACTGCCTGTCCAACTGGAATCGTGTGCCGTGCTGATCCACATAAGCCCACACACGGTGGAGGAAATAGGCCAATTTCTTGGGATCCCCATCGAACATGGCCCGGAACTGGGGATGTGGCTCCCGGGGCGGCGGGGCGACGGCTTGCCTGTGCATTGCTGGCTGAGCGACAGCTGGTTGCGGGGGCCCTCCAACTAGCCCCCCTCCCAGCTGCACCTGTTGGCCTGCACCCCCAAGGGGCCCTTGCGCTTGCGGCAGGGGCTGTGCAGCAAGGCCTGGCATCACAGGGGTTTGCTGTGCCATACCAAGCCCCAGCGTGAGGTTGGGTGGCAGAGGGGCCCCTGGCGTCCATTGGCACTGCGCCCATCCCACTCCAGGGAAGAAAGCCCATCCAGGTGGGGCTTGCCACGGTGGCACAATGCCGAGGTTTGGCTGCTGAGCCGGAGGTTGTGGCCTCCACGCTCCCTGCTGCTGTAGAGGCGGGCTCGCTAGGTCAGCGTGGTGGGTCACCCGCGGCTCATGGTGAAGGGTGGTCCATGTAGGCTTCACTCTGGCTTGAGGGTCCTCTGGGGTCCCGCTGGCTGTGGTATGGAAAGAGGCTGTGTCCCCACTCAACTGGGGTCCCAGGTGCTTCCTTGGGAAGGAGAACATGGCTTCGGGCCCCGATTGGGGCTTAGTCCTTTGGGAGTTGGGCGGCATACAAATTTTATTAATAATAATTTTATTAATAATAATTAGTCCAACTTACGGTTAGGCGGCCGAACTGGTCGTGGAGATCCGTCAGCGATTGGCTGCGAGACAGCAGCTGGGCTCCCTCGCCTTCGGACCGTCCAGTGAGTAGGATCTTCTGCTGGCTGC
>QLTV01003813.1:1101427-1115681 GCA_003457575.1 Thermophis baileyi | reverse complement strand
CCTCACCGAGTGCTGCTGCACCAGCGGCTCCGCCCTGCCCAGCTCCGCCCGCCTCCACTTCCCGCGAACTTCCCAGGAGATGGCAGGGGCAGGCAGGAGCGCGTTGGCCCAGCCGTCGCTCAGCTTACCTTCCTGGCGAGGCTCGGAGACCGCCCGGCACGTCCATCTGCCGGCTCTCCACTTTCTGCCTGCCCCGCCAAGGCCCCCGCCAGCCCAGAGACCATGCTCCCGGATGGCACATGACAGGGGATGCAATGCTGCCGGAGCGCGGTTGCCACCCCCATTGCCCCTCTCACCTTCCTGGCTTCAGCTCCGGGACCTTTGCGGGCCAGGAAGCATCGGGGCGCGCACCTATGGAGCTCTGCCGGTCTCAGGCTGTCGCTACCGGTATGGCGAACCACCTGCCACCCCCCTTGCCCCTCTTAGCACCCCCCCTGCCGCCACACTTGCCTCTTAGTGCTCCCCTAAGTCATCCCACCGCCCCCCAGGGGGCGGTACCACCCACTTTGGGAACCACTGCTCTAGAGTCTCAATGTCTTTTTTGTAGTGTGGTGACCAAAATTGGATGCAGTACTCTAGGTGTGGTCTAACTAAGATGAGATAGAATAGAATAGAATAGAATAGAATAGAATAGAATAGAATAGAATAGAATAGAATAACAGAGTTGAAAGGGACATTGGAGGTCTTCTAGTCCAACCCCCTGCGTAGGCAGGAAACCCTACACCACTTCAGACAAATGGTTATCCAACATCTTAAAAACTTCCAGTGTTGGAGCATTCACAACTTCTGGAGGCAAGTTGTTCCACTGATTAATTGTTCTAACTGTTAGGAAATTTTTCCTTAGTTCTAGGTTGCTTCTCTCCTTGATTAGTTTCCACCCATTTCTTTTTTTCCTGCCCTCAGGTGCTTTGGAGAATAGCTTTATTCAGACAGCTTTATTGTATGAAATGTGAGTTGTAAAGAGTCATTTTAGAATCTGAAAGAGGTTCAATGCAGAGATACAGTCCAATGCTCGAAGTGTTTCCAGATGGGCAGTTTACAATGCTATCATCTAAATGACATTGAAGGTTTAGCTGCATCTCCTTGGAGGTAAGTGGTTCCAGATGGTTAGGTAACGTTTTCTCCTATCCCAACTCAGAAGATCATTCTTCTTGGTATAAAATGCTGAGGAACCTCTAGTCCAAAATATCCCAAAGGGTTAATAGGATCTTCCTCATCTCAGTTCTATTGTAAGGTTGATCTGGTTGTAAGTCCCACTACATTCGGGGACGGAAATCCCAAAGGAACCATTGGAAATTTCATTTCTGGGCTTCCCTTCATTATTTTTCTCCCCCTTCCTTTCCTTTTTCTTGGTTTTTCATCTACTTTGCCTCTCAAGTGTCTCAATTTTTGTCAATGCACAGAGGTTTTCGTAAGGCCAATGTCCTAATCAGCACTGGGATCAGCACAGTTTATATCATAGTCTTATCTGAACAATGCTTCAAATCCTTGGGCATTGTTCAGATAAGATTATGATATAAACTGTGCTGATCCCAGTGCTGATTAGGACATTGGCCTTTAGAAAACCTCTGTGCATTGACAAAAATTTCCATCTGTCAATGGCAAAAGACCACACTATTTGGATCTACACATAGACTACACCCATACATGCAGCGGTGTCAAACTGGTGGCCCGCAAACCGGATGCGTCACGTGCAGGCCAGGCCCATCCCAGCTCCACGAAGGGAAAAATCATCGCGATACATATGATGGCAACATGACTCGACAAGTTTGACACCCGTGCATTAGGGTGTCCTAGATCCTTGGGAATAATCTGATGAGAATGAAGGTCAACACCAGCTAAAAACCTGGAAGCTGGAGATTTGTAATGTTGTGTAAATCATCATCATCATCATCATCATCATCATCCAAAAAATTGCAATGACAAAGTTGAAACTGTTTCACACTTAATATGAGAGTGCAGCAAAATCGCGCAAACTGATTACAAAGCTAGACATGACTGAGTTGCTAAACTAATCCACTGGTCATTATGTAAAACATACACCCTACCTGTATCCAAAAAGTCATGGGAACATAAAGTGGAAAAAGTTGCTGAAAATGAGACGGTGAAGATCTTGTGGGACTTTCGAATACAGACATTTAGAACACAACACGCCAGATATCATGGTTGTCGAGGGCCGAAGAGTACAGTTTATTGATATTGGCTGTACCAGGAGATGCCAGAGTCGAAGAAAAAGAACTGGAAAAAATCACGAAATATCGTGACCTGGCCATCAAAGCTACACGGTTATGGATGAAACATGTAACAGTGATACCCATTGTCATCGGAGCACTTGGTACCATGTCCAAGAATTTTACAAAACACATCAAGAAATTGCAGCTTCCTGCAGTAACACCAGCGGAACTGCAAAAAAGTACGCTACTCGGAACATTGTATATTTTAAGAAGATACTTGGTCGATACTTAGGACACTGGCAGCAACCCGTATCAGTCATTAGCACCAGTCAATGATATTTGTGACACATTTTTAAATGTCCAGTTGACTGAGTTTCATGTATAATGAATAAAAGAAATAATAATAATAAAGTTTTTATTAAAATTGTATGCCACCTGACTCTCAAATCTCTGGAAAGCTCAGTCAACAAGCGAAACCAAGTCTGGAGAAATAATGTCATGGAACTGAACGTTAGAATAGTATAGAGCTGGAAGGGACCTTGAAGGTTGTCTAGTCCAGCCCATTGCTCAAGCAGGAGACACTATACCATTTCAGACAACTGGCTGTCCAGTCTCTTCTTAAAAACCTCCAATGATTAAGCACCCACAACTTCAGAAGGCAAGCTGTTCCATTGCTTTATTGTTCTTATTGTCAGGAAATTTCTCCTTAGTTCTACGTTGCTTCTCTCCTTGATCAGTTTCCATCCATTGTTTCTCATCCTGCCTTCTGGTGCTTTGGGAAATAAGTTGACCTCCCCTCTTCTTTGTGGCATCCCCTCAAAGAGTGGAATACTGCTATCGTGTCACACCGGCAGTTTCTGAGGCGTCTCAGAAAGAAGAAAAACAATGAGTTTTATAGCAGAATTTTCCCTCTCTGGCCCTTCTCTGGCATTGTGGATAAAATGGTCAAGAGAAAAATTCAGCTTTGAGAAGAATTCTGCATGTACAAGTGGCCCAACTCCTTGACTATTGCAAAACTGTCATGTCTCTGCTTTTAATTCTTTTTCTCCTGTTTTTGATTGGCTCCCCGTCTGCTTCCTCTCATTGTGTCTGTGAAAGCACAGAAGTAGACAGCAGAGTCCTTCAACCGGATGGCTTCTCTCTGCATGTTGAAAGTCCCTTTTTTATCATTTTCATCTTGAGTAGCCTGGAATCCTTGGGCATTTTTGTTAAACCTAGTCAACAAGAGCTTCAGAGGCTGACCAGGGTACTGAATGTACCAGAAGGGGTAATTCATGCCACTATACTCTACTTCATAGGAACAATGGAGAGAGACAGTTTGTCCTTCAGCAACAGTCACAATGCCAGATGTTTGCTTCACCGACTGTCCTGTGTTTCCTCCTAGAAAGAAGATAATGGAGAAGGCATGAGGTTGGTTGGAGAGATGGACAAGGACGTCCTTCTCCCTCTTTTGCAAAATAACCATGGTGCCGCTTGCACCTACTTTCTTGATGTCTGCAAACATTTTAGACCAATTATGAAGGCTACCCTGGACCAATTCCCTCCCAGTTTTTTATTCTTTGCATCATGCCCACCACCAAACACAATGAACTCACATACACAACCTTCTTTTCTTCTGGATACTTTTGTTTGTGTACTTTAGATTCCTCGCCGTTAGTTTGCTCATTCATAAAGGAGAATATTTGTCACTCAGGGTTGACACGAGGGGTCCTGGGTGCTCTCTGAGCTTGCTTGTTTTCTTGCAGATGTTTCATAATGCAAACTTGGTAAACATCATCATCACTAGCACTGATGATGTTACATAGTTTGGGCAATGAAACATCTGCAAGAAAACAAGCAAGCTCAGAGAGCACTAAGGATACCCCAGTTTACTCATTACTCATATATTATACTGCCAATTACTCATATATTCAATGCCATCGGTGGCGCAGTGGTTAGAGTGCAGCACTGCAGGCTACTTCAGCTGACTGCTAGCTGCAGTTCGGCGGTTCAAATCTCACCGGCTCAAGGTTGACTCAGCCTTCCATCCTTCTGAGGTGGGTAAAATGAGGACCCAGATTCTTGGGGGCAATATGCTGACTCTGTGAACCGCTTAGAGAGGGCTGTAAAGCACTGTAAAGCAGTATATAAGTCTAAGTGCTAGATTCAGTTCAATGGGGGGGGGGAATCACTCCTCTGGTCCCATGAGGAGATCAGGATTTACATATTAGAAGCTTCTCGCCCTTGGGAAGAATTTCAAAGTGCCACAAATGCAAATTTGCCCTGTCCCTACTCTTAATTATTTTCTCGTGTTTTTGGTTGGCTCCCCTTCTGCTTCATCTCATTGTGTCTCTGACGGCACAGAAGTAGACAGCAGAGTCTTTCAGCTGAATGGCATCTTTCTCTAAATTGAAAGTTGCACTTTTGTCTCCTTCATGGTAAGCAGCATGGAACCTTTGGCTATGATTTTCATACTCCGACAACAAGAGTTTCAGAGGCTGACCAGGGGGCTGAATGTACCAGTACGTATAAACTGTGCTACTAATTTGTGTTTCATAGGAACAACTGAGAGACAGATGTTTTCCTTCAGAAACAGTTAGACTGCCAGAGGTTTGCTTCACCGACTGTCCTGTGCTTCCTCCTGGACAGAAAATAATGCAGAAGGCCTGAGGTTAATTGGAGAGGTGGACGAGTAGATCTTTCTGCCTCATTTGTAAAACAACCTTGGTGCTACTTTCTTACAGTCTGCAAACATAATTATGAGGGCTACCCTGGACAAATTCCTTCCCAGTTTTATATTATTTACATCATGCCCACCATCAAACACACTGAATATACACACACAAGCTTCATTACAGGTGAATATTTCTGTTTGGTCATTTATATTCTTTGCAAAAAAAATCTACTGACAATCCCACAGATATTTTCCAGAGTATCCTATTCTACCTGATTTCAAGGAATCCAAAGAACTCAAGATATGCCCAGCCAAAACCTATATTCTATCACTGTGGACAAATAAATACTTACTTAAAAGTGAAATGATGATGATGAACACAAGGCACAACCACATTTTTCCTGATGTGGCTGTACTACCCTCAAAAAGAATGGATGTACTACTCTCAAAAAATTCTTAGGAGGATTTCAAAGCTCACCTTCAAAACTTCCCTGCCAACTTTGGTCTAAAAGAGATGTAGAGACTGAACAGCTCTTTCCTTTCACAAAGAGATTGGCTTCTAATATGTAAATTTGGTGGCAAAAGGAAGACAAACCACAGGATGTGATTCACTGAGCATATGTGCTACAGATGACATCATATGTGTCAACTGGTAAGACTCATGTTGAGTCAAGATTGCCACCATGTGTTTTAAAGTAGGTATAAGAAAGCAGCTCCTTTAAAGGAAGAATCTAAGTGTTGAAGGTGATTTCTGAAAGAAAAAGACATTGCTGACCAGGTGAAAGGAGAGTGAACTGGGAGGATTAATAAGAGAGAGAAGAGAAAGAGAGAGAGGTGTGTGTATAATATGAAATGTGAGTTGGAAAGAATCATTTTGGACTCTGAAATGGTGAAAATGGAAAGGTGAATCCTAATGTACAAAGTTCTTCTGGATGGACAACTCACAATGCTATCACCTAAATGATATGAAAATGTTTTCTACCATGATTGTGGAGACAAGTCCATCCAGATGTTTAGGTAACATTTGCTCATATCCCAGCCCAGATGGTCATTCTTCGTGGTATAAAATGCTGAAGAACTTCCAGCCCAAGATATCCGGAAGGGTTAATATAATTTTTCACACCATCATTGCAAGGTTGATTTGGATGCAAGTCCAACTACATTCAAGGACCATAATCCCAGGGGAACCGTTGGACTAGGGTAAGAATCGTTTTTCTGCTAAAAGTCATTGTCAGGTAAGTCTCTGGTAAGAATCATTTGTCTCAAGATTGCCACCGTGTGTTTTAATGTAGGCGTCAGAGGGTAACTGGGTTGAAGGAAGGATGCCAGTGTTGAAGGTCCTTCGGAAGCGACCCTCCCTAGTTTCTTGGCCTGTGAAGGCATTGGGGGACAAATGTTCATTTAGTGCTGCATGATTTGGTTAATGTAGTCCTATAATAATGTAGAATTAGTTTATCTGGTTGTAATTCTTGTCTGCACCACCTTGCAAGGCAGGTAGACATAGGGAGAGAAGAAACAAGGAAAGAAATCCTCAAAATTCTTCTGGTGAAAAAAAAATAAGGGGAAATTCTCAAATTCTTTCTTAATCTAATCCTGCTCTTTTCAGCTCAGCAATCAGTATCTAGCAGCTAGCCCATCAAAGAATAATAATTCAAGAATAATAATTCAAGAATTGGAAACTGAAGTGGAAAAAATTATGACATAGCCAGTCAGTGGTAGTCCAGGCATTCACCAGGACATTTGTCTTAGTGAACAATCTTTGATGGCACTTAGAAAATCTACACATTGACAAGATTTCCATCTGTCAATGGCACCATATTCCAGGGATCCAAACATAGACCATGACAATACATTACCGCATTCTGGGTTCTTGGGAAAATGAAGACCAACACCAGTAAAACCAGAAGTTGTGGTTTCATATTGTTGTGTATACTGTATAATAATAGTAATAATACCTTGTTCCTCCCGATTCTCAAATTTCTGGGAAGCTCAATTAACAAGCAGAAGTGAATCCCTTAAAAGACTTCAAAATGTCAGAGGAATAATTTCTCGGGAAAACTGAATTGTAGAACATCAGAAAGAAACAAGAAAGAAAAGAAACGAGGATTATAGTTTCAGTTCAATTGGCAAAACAACACTATTTCTCTGGCCCCGCTGGTATGATGGACAAGGAGATCTGGAACTATTTTGACTCTTCAGAAGAATTTTGAAGTGGAAGTGTCACAAATGCAAATTTCCCTTGTCTCTACTCTTAATTATTTCCTCCTGTTTTTGATTGGCTCCCCTTCTGCTTCCTCTCACTGTGTCTCTGAAGGCACAGAAGTAAACAGCAGAGTCCTTCAGCTGACTGGCATCTTTCTCTAAATTGTAAGTCCCATTTTTATCTCCTTTGAGGTGGATAGCATGGAATCCTGGGCCATGGTTTTCATACTCCGTCAACAAGAGCTTCAGAGACTGGCCAGGATGCTGAATGTACCAGAATGGGTAATTTACAGTATTGGATGGTGCTTCATAGGAACAATGGAGAGAGACAGGTTGTCCTTCAGTAACAGTCAGAATGCCAGATATTTGCTTCACTGACTGTCCTGTGCTTCCTCCTGGACAGAAAATAATGGAGAAGACATGACATTAGTTGGAGAAGTAGACAAGTAGATCTTTCACCCACTTTTCAGAAATAACAGTGCTGCTGCTTGGACTTATTTTCTTAGTGTCTGCATGCCATCCATGCTGATTTTGAGATCTAACCTGGAAAAATTACCTTACTGGTTTTGTATTCATTCTATCATGCCCACAATGAGACACACTGCACACACATACTCACACACACACACACAATCATCTTTTCAGCTAAATATTTCTGTTCTTGTTCTTGAAATTCCTTGCAGATAATTTATGGCCAATTTCCCAGAAATCTTCCAGGGGATTCTATTTTACCTGATTTCAAGGATCCCAAACAACAGAAGATATGCCCGGTCGAAAATTGTAGTCTAACATTGCAAAAAAATAAATACTCACTTAAAAGTGAAATGATGATGATGATGAGCAGAGACCTCAGCCACATTTTTCCAGGTGAATAATGGAGCACTACCCCCAAAAATATTCTTTGGAGGACTTCAAAGCTGGTGTAGTCACATTCAGAGCTTCCCTTTGCTATGAGAGGCTCTACAGCTCTTTCCCTTCACAAGTAAATTGGCTGTTGCCATTCAAACCTGGTGGCAAAAGGAAGAGGAACCACAGAATATGGTTCACAGAGCACATGTGCTACAGAAGATAACATGTGTGTGTCAGCTGGTAAGACTCATGTTGGCTCAAGATTGCCACCCTGTGTTTTAAAGCAGAAGTAAGGAAGCAGCCAAATTGAAGGAAGGATTCACGTGTTGAAAGTTATTTTCAACACTGTTGGTGAGATGAAAGAGGGGGAATTGGGACTGTAACTAGATGAGAAAGAGAGACAATGAGAGATTGATAGAATGGAAAAAAGAGAGAGAGAGAATCTACATCAGTGGTTCTCAACCTTTCTCTCCCCACGCGGGATGAGGTGACAAAGGGGGCGTGGCACCATGGGTGAAATGCTCCCGGTTCGGGCTTGCCTGCAGGTCGCCGGACAGCTGATAGCGACGGAAGCGGGAGACTTCGCCCGGACGCCGCCATTTGGGTTCTTTTACCCTCTGCACATGCGCAAAGCATTCTGCGCATGCGCAGAGGGCAAAAGAACCCAAATGGCAGCGTCCGGGCGGGTGGGTGAAGTCTCCCGCTTCTGTCGCTACCGGCTGTCCGGCGATCCGCAGGCAAGCCCGAACCGGGAGGATTTCACCCCTGCAGTGATGGTAGCACCAAGATGGCGGGCTAACGCACGCGATGACCCCTGTGAAATGGTCGTTCGACCCCAAAAGGGGTCGCAACCCACAGGTTGAGAACCGCTGATCTACATGATATGAAATGTGAGTTGGAATTAGTCATTTTAGAGTCAGAACTGGTGAAAATTGAAAGACGAATTCCCTATATTCAAAGTTCTTCTGCATAGCCAACTTACAACTCTTGTCACCTAACTGATAGGAAAGCCTTCCTTGCATAACTAGGGAGATAAGGGCTTCCAAAGGTTAGGCAAACATTTCCTCTTGTCCCACAGAGGAATAATGTTATGGGGAAACCAAATTGCAGGACATCAGGAGGAAAAAAGAAAGGGGAAAAAATGCTGATTATAGCATTTCCAGTTCAATTGGCAATAGAACAGTACTTCTCTGGACCAGCTGGTATGGTGGCAAAGAGATCAGGAGCTATTTTCAGCCTTGAGAAGAATTTCCAAGTCCATGTGCCATAAAAGGAAATTTCCCCATCTCTCCTCTAAATTCTTTTCTCCTGTTTTTGATTGGCTCCCTTTCTGCTTCATCTCGTTGTGTCTTGGGCGGCATAGAAACAGACAGCAGAACCCTACAACTGACTGGAACATTTCCCTAGATTGTAGCAATAGCACTTAGACTTATAGACCTCTTCACAATGCTTTTACAGCTCTTTCTAATCCGTTTACAGAGTCAGCATATTGTCCCCAACAATCTGGGTTCTCATTTTACTGACCTCCGAAGGATGGAAGGCTGAGTCAACCTTGAGCTGATGAGAATTGAACTGATGAACTGCAGGCAGCTGGCAATCAGCAGAAGTAGCCTATGATACTGCATTCTAACCACTGTGCCACCACAGCTCTTCTTAATTGTAAGTCCCACTTTTCTTTCCTTCATGGTGAGTAGCATTGGACATCATCTTTATACTATATCAACCAGAGCTTTGGAGGCTGACTTGGGTGCTGAAGGTACCACTGTGTGAAAAATTGGTCACTAAACTGTGTTTCATAGAAACCATTGAGAAAGATAGCTCTTAATACTTTTTCTCCTGTTTTTGATTGGCTCCCCTTCTGCTTCCTCTCACTGTGTCTCGCTGAAGGCACAGAAGTAGACAGCAGAGTCTTTCAACTGGATGGCTTTTTTCTGCATGTTGAAAGTCCCTTTTTGACGGTTTTTAAGGTGAGTTGCCTGGAAACCTTGGGCTTTGTTGTTGATTTCATTCAACAAGAGCTCCAGAGGCTGATCAGGGTGCTGAATGTACCAGAATGGGTAATTTACAGTACTGGATGGTGCTTCATAGGAACAATGGAGAGAGACAGGTTGTCCTTCAGTAACAGTCAGAATGCCAGATGTTTGCTTCACCGACTGTCCTGTGCTTCCTCCTGGACAGAAAATAATGGGGAAGACATGAGTTTAGTTAGAGAGATGGACAAGTATGTCCTTCTCCCTCTTTTCAGAAGCAACCTTGGTGCTACTTGGACTTACTTTCTTGGTGTCTACACACTTCAATGCTAACGATGAGGGCTAACCTGGAAAAATTCCTCCCCGGCTTTATATTCTTTCCATCATGTCCACCACCAAGCACACTGAACACATACACTCACACACACACATGCAATCTCTATTCCATCTAATTACATCCATTGTTGTTCTTGAAATTCCTTGCAGATGATTTAATACCAATGTCCCAAATATCTCCCAGGGGACCCTATTCTACCAGAGTTGAAGGAACCTAAGGAGGTCAAGATACGGCCAGTCAAAACCTACAATCTAAAACAGTGAAGAATAAATACATACTTAAAATTGAGATGATGAAGATGATGAAGAGAGGCCACAGCCACATTTTTCCAGATAAGGAATGGGTTATTATCAGCCCTTTGGAGGACTTCAAGGCTGGTGTGGTCACCTTCAGAGCTTCCCTGCCCACTTGGCTGTGAGAGGTTATACAACTCTTCTCGTTCGCAAATAAGTTTACTTAGGGCATCGAAATTTGATGGTAAAAGGAAGACAAACCACAGGATATGGTTCAAAGAGCGTATTTGCTGCAAAAGGTATTGTGTGTCATCTGATAACAGTCATGTTGACTCAAGATTGCCACCTTATGTTATAAAGTGGATGTAAGAAGACGGATGTGTTGAAGGAAGGATCCCAGTGTTAAAGGGCCTTGGGAAGGGACCCTCCCTAGTGTCTTGGCCCGTAAAGTCAATGGGGCAGAAATGTTCATTTAGAGTTGCAAGATTCTATTAATGTAGCCTTACAATAAAATAGAATTAGTTCCTCTGGGTGTACTTCTTACCCGGACTACCTTTCAAGGCAGTAGAGAAAAGAGGTAAAAAAAAACAAGAGAAGACTGCCCCAAGAATTCTGATGCTGAAATAGGGGGAGTTTCAGGGGTGAAATCCAGCAGGTTCTGACAGGTTCTGGAGAACTGGTAGCAGAAAGTTTGAGTAGTTCGGAGAACCGGTAGCGGACATTTTGAGTAGTTCGGAGAACCAGCAAATACCACCTCTGGCTGGCCCCAGAGTGGGGTGGGAATGGAGATTTTGCAACATCCTTCCCCCAGGAGTGGGGAGGGAATGGAGATTTTGCAGTATCCTTGCCCTGGAGTGGGGTGGGACTGGAGATTTTGCAGTATCCTTCACCTGCCATGCCCACCAAGCCACGTCCACCAAGCCACGCCCTCAGAACCAGTAGTAAAAAAAAATTGGATTTCACCACTGGGGAGTTTCCCATGTTCCTTTTTAATCTGATCCTGATCTTTTCCTCTAAGCAAATACTCTGTAGCTGCCAATCCATCAAAAAATACCAATAGCAATAGCATTTAGACTTCTATACCACTTCACAGTGCTTTACGGCCCTCTCTAAATGATTTACAGAGTCAGCATATCGCCCCCAACTATCTGGGTCTTCATTTTACTGACCTTGGAAGGATGGAAGGCTGAGTCAACCTTGAGCCAGTGAGAGTAATAATGATTTAATAATAATAATTCAAGGTCAGAACACAGCACCACAATCGCAACAAGGGGAATATTTCCATCCCCACTGATACAGGGCAGAGGCACATCTTCCACTGTCACACCTAATTCTGTTCAATTTCGACCAGGCAGATCCAGGCAGGTGAAAACCAGGTGGTTTGGCAAAGGGATCACTAATGGTCAGACCACAAGAAGATACCTTGGACAATGCATTCCTCTCTCCAGGCATTCTGGAGTAGTTGTTAAATGAATAGCTGGTTTTCCGAGCTGGTCTATGGGATTTCAATGTTGTGATGGGCTGCACGTTGTCCTGGTGAATATGGAGGACCTCGTTGTTCAGCGTCCCTAGCCGTAGGCAAACAAGAGCTTCTTGTCTTCTACTGTGGGGAGGTATGATATTGCTAAATACTGGTAACCAGCGCACAGGAGTAGCCTGTAGATAGCCATGCATGTGGCTTCATAGCAATAGCAGTAGCTGTTAGACTGATATACCACTCTATAGTGCTTTTACAGCTCTCTCCATGCAGTTTATAGAGTCGGCATATTGCCCCCAAGAATCTGGATCCTCATCTTAACAACCTTGGAAGGATGGAAGGCTGAGTCAACCTTGAGCCAGTGAGAATTATAATAATTTTATAATAATAATAATAATAATAATAATTCATGGTCAGAAAATCAAACTTGAAAGATGATGGCATAGCCTGTCTTTGGGGGTCCCAGCGTTTCTCAGGACATTTGACCCAGTGAAGAATCTTTGATGGCGCATAGAAAATCTGCACATTGACAAAATTTCCATCCATCTACTGTATGGTAAAAGACTGCACAATTTGGATCCACACACAGACCACACTGGTACATTATGATATTCTAGGTTCTTGGGAAGAAATGGATGAGAATGAAGGCCAACACCAGCTAAAAAACTGGAAGCAGCTCAACTTTCTGGGAAGCTCAGCCAACAAGCTAAATTTAAAAGATTCTCTTAAAAGACTTCAAGAGTGAGGATGATATCATGGGGAAAACAGATTTGCAAAAGAAAGAAAGAAAGAAAGAAAGAAAGAAAGAAAGAAAGAAAGAAAGAAAGAAAGAAAGAAAGAAAGAAAGAAAGAAAGAAAGAAAGAAAGAAAGAAAGAAAGAAAGAAAGACAGACAGACAGAAAGAAAGACAGACAGAAAGAAAGAAAACAAACAAAGAAAAGAAAGAAAGAAAAGAAAGAAAGAAAGAAAGAAAGAAAGAAAGAAGGAAAGAAAGAAAGAAAGAAAGAAAGAAAGAAAGAAAGAAAGAAAGAAAGAAAGAAAGAAAGAAAGAAAGAAAGAAAGAAAACAAAGAAAGAGGGAGGGAGGGAGGGAGAGAGGGAGGGAGAGAGAGGGAGGAAGGAAGGAAGGAAGGAAGGAAGGAAGGAAGGAAGGAAGGAAGGAAGGAAGGAAGGAAGGAAGGAAGGAAGGAAGGCTATCTCTCTGTCCCCACTGATATTGTGGAAAAGATGATCACGATATATTTTCAGCCTTCAGAAGAATTTGCGCCAGAAATGCAAAATTCCTTGGTCCCTACTCTTAATTCTTTGCTCCTGTTTTTGATTGGCTCCCCTTCTGCTTCATCTCATTGTGTCTCTGATGGCACAGAAATAGACAGCAGAGTCCTTCAGCTGACTGGCATCTTTCTCTAAATTGTAAGTCCCATTTTTCTTTCCTTCTTGATGAGTAGCATGGAACCCTTGGACATTGCCATATCCTCTCAACAAGAGCTTCGGAGGCTGACCAGGGAGCTGAATGTACCAGTATGTATAAACTGTGCTACTAAATTGTGCTTCATAGGGACAACTGAGAGACAGATGTTTTCCTTCAGCAACAGTTACACTGCCAGATGTTTGCTTCACCGACTGTCCTGTGCTTCCTCCTGGACAGAAAATAATGCAGAAGGCATGAGGTTAATTGGAGAGGTGGACAAATAGATCTTCATTACAGCTGAATATTTCTCTTTGGTCATTTATATTCCTTGCAAAAAATCTACTGACAATCCCACAGATATTTTCCAGAGTATCCTATTCTACCTGATTTCAAGGAATCCAAAGAACTCAAGATATGCCCAGCCAAAACCTATATTCTATCACTGTGGACAAATAAATACTTACTTAAAAGTGAAATGATGATGATGAACACAAGGCACAACCACATTTTTCCTGATGTGGCTGTACTACCCTCAAAAAGAATGGATGTACTACTCTCAAAAAATTCTTAGGATGATTTCAAAGCTCACCTTCAAAGCTTCCCTGCCAGCTTTGGTCTAAAAGAGAAGTAGAGACTGAACAGCTCTTTCCTTTCACAAAGAGATTGGCTTCTAATATGTAAATTTGGTGGCAAAAGGAAGACAAACCACAGGATTCACTGAGCATATGTGCTACAGATGACATCATATGTGTCAACTGGTAAGACTCATGTTGAGTCAAGATTGCCACCATGTGTTTTAAAGTAGGTATAAGAAAGCAGCTCCTTTAAAGGAAGAATCTAAGTGTTGAAGGTGATTTCTGAAATCACCTTCTGAGGGTGAGGGTGAGGGTGAGGGTGAGGGTGAGGGTGAGGGTGAGGGTGAGGGTGAGGGTGAGGGTGAGGGTGAGGG
>QLTV01003813.1:1048952-1067466 GCA_003457575.1 Thermophis baileyi | reverse complement strand
TCCAGAGAAATTTCATGTAAGTTACCGTATTTTTCGGACTATAAGACGCACCGGTGTATAAGACGCACCAAGATTTCTAAGAGGTACCCCCCACGTGTCGCATTTTTGCCCTCCCCAGCCTCCAGGAGCACTCTGCAGGCCTCCCAAAGCCTCTGCGTGCCCCATTTTCATGAAAAACAGACCTGTTTTTTGCCTCCCAAACCCCCCACATGTCGCATTTTTGCCCTCCCCAGTCCCCAGGAGCACTCTGCATGCCTCCCAAAGCCTCTGCGAATGGGGTGCGCAGAGGGTTTGGGAGGCCTACAGAGTGCTCCTGGGGGCCAGGGAAGGCAAAAACATTTTTTTCCTGTTTACCTCTTCGAAATCTTGGTGCATCTTATGCTCCGGTGCGCCTTATAGTCTGAAAAATACAGTACTTCGAAACCTCCTCCCAGAGGGAGCAACAGAAACAGACTATAAAGTGGGTGTATGGAATCTCTAACAATGCTTTGAGCTCTAAGCACATAGCACTTATAAGCAGTATCCTGAATAACTGCTTCCTATAATCCTATAATTCCTATAATTCCTATAATCTTCTCAGCTGTCCTTACCACTCTCTGTATGGACTTTCTATCTGAGGCACTGCTGAATGAAGTTCAAGCTCAAGATCATTCCAGAAGGATCAGATGGAGTGGAGTGGAGGAAAGGATGAGGCTGGGAGGCTGAAAGGCTGGAAGTTTCATAGGAAGATACAGGTAGTCCTCAACCTATGACACAACTGAGCCCAAAACTGCTATTGCTAAGCAAGACTGTTGCTAAGTGAGTTTTGCCCCATTTTACAACATTTCTTGCCACGGTTGTTAAGTGAATCACTGCAGTTGTTAAGTTAGTAACAGAGTCATTAAGTGGCTTCCCCATTTACTTTGCTTGCCAGGTGGTCGCAAAAGGGGATCACATGACCCCGGGACAATGCAACTGTCATATATACACGCCAGTTGCCAAGCATCCAAATTTTGGTCACATGACCATGGGGAAGTTACAATGGTCATGTTGGAAGAAATATCCATCTAGCTCAGTTCCAAGCCGGGAGAAAGGCACTGGAGACAAAATGGAGGCTGGAGGCTGATTGGAAAGAGTGTCCATTGATGAACAGAAGCACATGTCTGTGGTTCTGGTGCAGCTGATCCCATAGAGTTGAGAGTGGGCGGTATTTTTACCTTCTCTTGGGCTTTGCACTTGAACTTCCTGTTCCTGTGCAAGAACATGTATTCTATTGACTGTTGTCAGACTCCCATGGGGCCATGTACAAATCCTAGGAGTTTGTCTGAGCTACGTTTGGTTGAAGCTTGGCTGATGCAATGAAGGGCCTTGTCGGGCAATTCCTATTGTGGCTGAGGGCTAACCCTACCCTTATTGGATCTTGCAGCAATTGGGACTCAAAACGCTGAGCTATAGAATTTTAACAGCCTAGGACTCAGCGTCTTAATCAATGAGCCACAGTATCCTTTGAAATGAGTGAGGAGCAAGACGGAAATCAATAGAAGAGAATTGGATTGAACTAAGGAGTCCTTGGTGCGCTCTGAGCTTGGTTATTTGCTTGCAGACACTTTTCTTATCCAAATAGGTAACCAGAAGGAACAAAGGAGAAAGATATTTTGGCAATCCCACAAGCCCTTCAAAAGTACACTGATCCTCGCCCCCCCCCCCGAAAAAATAAAGCAATATTTGCTTCTACATTTGGTGAGGGACTGAAAGGAAACAGTTTGTTAACTAACCATATTGTGTAACATGTAGAAAAATACACATCCTTAGCTTAATAAAGAAACAGAAAAACATTCAAATTCTCACTTGATACACGCTGTTGATATCAGGAGTTAGCCTCTCTCTTAGGAACTACGATTGCTGGTTTAAAATAAAGATGGTTTGTAGTCATATAAGTCATGTATTTGCTTTAAAAACAAAGGACAATAAGCACCAAAATGGCAGTAACTGGAAGCAATGGGGTAACTATGAATAGATAGTAAAATATGCAAAGGTCACATATAGTCTCCAAAGCACCTGAGGATGGGACAAGAAGTAACGGATGAAAGATTATCAAAGAGAGATCCAACCTAGAATTAAAGAGAAATTTCTTGTCAGTGAACACAATCAGTGGAACAGCTTGTCTCCAGGAGTTGTGGATGCTCCATCAATGGAGATTTTCAAGTGATTGGACAACCATTTGTCTGGAGTGGTATAGGACCTCCTGCACAAGCAAGTGGTTGGACTAGAAGTCCTCCAAGGTCCCTTCGAACACTGTAATTCTGTATACACAATTAAGAATCCCCAGAAGATCTGGAGAAGATAGCAAGACTTGTCAGAAGAATCGTTTATCACTATGTAGTTAAATAGAAACTGACTTCTCTGTGGGAAGAGAGCTATGAAATATAAATTATTTTCATTCCTGAATGGGACTGCCAGTTAGGGAATTGCGTGAATGTCATCATGGTCGCTATTATGCCTTGTTTCATGGTTTGATTCCTAAAAAAGCAAAATATGAGCATTAGCCAAAATAAAACCTTGGTATTTTTCAGCTGTTATCTTAAAGAAGAAAGAATTCTACTTCACTTCTCAGTTTATATGAAACGTTCTCTAATTCTGCACTCCCCTGTGCTACACTTTTTGGAATGACTGTTTAATGTCAGGGTTCCAATGGATGCCCTAATTAAATCATGAGCCTCAAAACCAAGCTTCAAAAGAAATCCAGTCATTTATTAGGAGCCAACTCTGACCCCATTTAATTTACAGCCTTAATCATGAACCTGTTTCCACCCTCCCCCCCCCTCGCATTCGCCAACGGAGCAATTTTGCGGGCTGTAGAGATCCCTCCCCTCTGGCTGCTGTGGGGTAACCCTGGGATACAGCCTTGAGAAAGATATGTCTGGAATGTGCTCCTGTCTTTGGCTGCCTTGTTGCTTCTTCGGTTTTCCCATCCCCCTGCCTATGGCAACTCGAGAGCAGGCCAGGGATGCTTTGAGAGTTGACATTTGACACTGCAACATATTTTCTATACTAAAATCTCTCTGGCTTTCAGATGTTCATCTTTGTCTGGAGAAAAATGTTGCCTGGTGTTATCTTTTCAAAAAGAGGATATTCACAATAATACTGGCAGGTGGGCACATTATATTCATTTTATATTATGTAATGTGGTTTAATATCCTGATATTTCCATGTAGATATACAAACAACCACAGGACAAATTAAATGGAATGTAAGTCAAGAATGCAAAAACTGGGGAATCTCTTGCAAGACTATGGAGTAAATGCTTCCAGATGGTTAGACAACATTTTTTAACATCACAGCTCTGGTCGACCTTCTTTTTGGGATCAGACACTGAGTGATATCAGCTAATCCAATTTCCTACATTTCACTTCCATTGCATTGTTGATCTGGATTATGTCCAATGGAATTTTCATTTCTGAGCTCACCTTCTCTGCTTTTCTCCCCCTTTGGGCCTTTTTTGTTGGCTTCTCATCTACTTTGTCTCACTGTGTCTCTGAAGGCACAAAAGTAGACAGCAGAGTCTTTCAATTGGATGGTTGGTTTCTGCATGTTGAAAGTCCCCCTTTTTTTGTTTTCATCAGCATTGTGAGTAGCTTCAAATCCTTGAGCTGTTTTCAAATATGAATTCAGAAGGTGTTTTGGAGGCTGACCAGGAGACTGAATGTACCAGAATGGATAATGTGTGCCAGTAAACCCTGCTTCATAAGAACAATGGAGATAAACAGGTTGTCCTTCAGTAACAGTCAAAATACCAGTTGTTTGCTTTACCGATTGTCCTGTGCTTCGTCCTGGACAGAAAATAATAGAGAATTCATGAGGTGAGTTGGAGAGGTGGACAAGTAGCTCCTTCTCCCTCTTTTCAGAAGCAACTTTGGTGCTGTTTGGACCTACTCTCTTGCTATTTTCAAACATCAGTTCTAATTATGAGGGCTACCCTGTATAAATTCCTTCCCAGTTTTATATTCTTTCCATCATGCCCATCACCAAACACAAAACACACACACACACACACACACACACACACACACACACACACACAGAGAGAGAGAGAGAGAGAGAGAGAGAGAGAGAGAGAGAGAGAGAGAGAGAGATTTTGTTTCAACTGAATACTTCAGTTCTTGTAATTTCCAGGAGATAATTTACTGACAATTTCTAAGATAACTTCCATGGCATCGACTTGATTTGAAGGAACCTAAAGAATTGAAGACATGCCCAGCCAAAACCTATACTCTACCATTGTTAGGAAGTAAATACATACTTAGAAATGAGACGATGATGATGAAGAAGAAGAACAGCCACATTTTTTCAGATTAAGAATTTGGGTACTAAACCCTCCCAAAATAATCTTTGGAGAACTTCAAATTGGTGTAGTCACCTTCAGACGTTTGCTGCCAACTTTGCTGCAACAGAGACCTAGAAGCTACATATTCTTTCCTTTCACAAAGGAATTGTCTTCTAACATATAAATTTGGTGGTAAAATGAAGAAAAACCACAGGATATGGTTCAGAGACCATATCCGCTACAGAAGGTCATGTGTGCCCCTGGTAAGACTCAAGTTATTTCAAGGTTGCCACCATGTGTTTTAAAGTAGGTGTAAGAAAAGAGATTGCTTGAAGGAAGGATCCTAGTATTGAAGGTGATTTTTGAAAGAAAAATGTATTATTGGCCAGATGAATGGAGAAGGAGCTTGGAGGATAAGTAGCAGTGAAAGAGACAGAGAGAGAGAACGATGTTCTTCATATAAAATGTGTGTTGGAATCATTTTAGAGTCTGAAAGGGTTAAAAATGGAATGATGAACAAAGATGAACTGGCATATACATGCCAGTTGCCAAGCATCCAAATTTTGGTCACATGACCATGGGGATGCTACAATGGTCATGTTGGAAGAAATATCCATCTAGTTCAGTTCCAAGCCGGGAGAAAAGCACTGGAAACAAAATGGAGGCTGGAGGCTGATTGGAAAGAGGGTCCATTGATTAACAGAAGCACATGTTTGTGGTTCTGGTGCAGCTGACCCCATGGAGTTGAGAGTGGGGGTGTTCAGAGACAGAGAGAGAGAATGATGTTCTTCATATAAAATGTGAGTTGGAATCATTTTAGAGTCTGAAAGTGTTAAAAATAGAAAGATGAATCCCAGTCTTGAATGAACAACTCACAATGCCAGAACCTAAATGACATGAAAGCCTTCTTTCTTTGACTTTATTTATTTATTTATTTATTTATTTTATTTGTTTGTCAAACGTACAAGATAGCAGATATAGGTATAAACATAAACATAATCAAAGTGAATACAGATAGATGAGGACAATAGGACAGTAGGACAGGGACGGTAGGCATGCTGGTGCGCTTATGCACGCCCCTTACAGACCTCTTAGGAATGGGGTGAGGTCGACAGTAGACAGTCTAAGGTTAAAGTTTTTTAGGTTTGGGGAAGAAACCACAGAGTCGGGTAGTGAATTCCAGGCATTGATCACTCTGTTGCTGAAGTCGTATTTTCTGCAGTCGAGTTTGGAGCGGTTTACATTAAGTTTGTATCTATTGTGTGCTCGTGTATTGTTGTGGTTGAAGCTGAAGTAGTCATTGACAGGTAGGACATTGTGGCAGATAATTTTATGAACTACATTTAGATCGGTTCTAAGGCGACGTAGTTCTAAGTTGTCTAAGCCCAAAATTTCAAGTCTGGTGGAATAAGGTATTCTGTTGCGAGTGGAGGAGTGGAGGACTCTTCTCGTGAAATATTTTTGGACTCTCTCAATTGTATTAATATCCGATATGCAGTGCGGGTTCCAGACAGGTGAGCTGTATTCGAGAATTGGTCTAGCAAACGTTTTGTATGCTCTAGTTAGCAGTGTAATGTTGCCAGAGAAGAAGCTACGCAGGAGCTATGGAGATAACTATGGAGATAACTATGGAGATAACTATGGAGATAAGTGGCTCCAAATGGTTAGATAACCATTATCGGATACTTTCCCAGGTGGTCCTTCTTCATGGGAACAGACACTGAGTGACCACAAATATTCAATTTTCCTACCTCTCACTTCCATTGCAAGGTTGATTTGGATTACGTCCAGCTACGGACCTTAATCTCAAAGGAACTATTGGAATTTTCAATTCAAAGCTCACCTTCTCTGCTTTTCTCCCCCTTGCTGCCAACTTTGCTGCACCAGACCCTTAGAAGCTATATATATTTGTTCCTTTCACAAAGGAATTGTCTTCTAACATGTAAATTTGGTGGTAAAAGGAAGGCAAACCACAGGAAATGGTTCATGGAGCATATCTGCAGCAGTGGGGTCATATGTGTCCCCTGGTAAGACTCAAGTTATCTCAATGTTGCCACCATGTGTTTTAAAGTAGGTGTAAGAAAAGAGTTTGGTTGAAGGAAGGATCCCAGCATTGAAGGTGATTTTTGAAAGAAAACAATGTATTATTGGCCGGGTAAATGGAGAGGGGAACTTGGAGGATAAATAGGAAAGATAGAACGTTTCATAGGATAGGAAAATTATGTGGAAGGAAAAAAAACAACATTATTTCATGTCCCTGAAAGACTCTGCAGAGGTAATCATACACAGAAGATGACCAATCTTGGAGCAAAGGTTAATATTTGATCCTAATTATATCATGCCACATTGATTCAAAAGAGTATCTTCCTAGCATCATGTCTGGATTCACATGGGAAATTAAGAGACGGATTCCTCTGGAGATGTTATCCCAAGCTTCTATGAAAGATCCCTCCATAACTATTCAGGTCTATGATGTAATGTGCAGAAAAGGCTTTAAAATACTAGGCAAAGCATTTTTTTTTTAAATCAGAGTGGATCAAATGTTCCTTTGAAATCTACTGAAACTTGATTCTCCTGTTTGTGGACCTACAGTAGAATCTCCACTGAGAAGTTGTAAAAGGACATTTATTTTGAAATACAACTAATAGATGTCTCTATTGCTGCTTTTCTTGTCTCAGCCTGAAATGGAGAACAATCTCTCACTGTTGATGATTTTGACTTCTTATTCCTAAGAGTACTTGGGTATGTACATGTGGAAATATATTATTTGGGTTCTTTCTGTAGCTTAGCATAAAACCAAGATTATCCAGGGAGAGGGGAATTTACCAAATATTCATTTACGAACTGTTGATGCCTACAAACCACAACCAATGTTGATGTCAACAAACCATGAATCTTATTGTTGATTTGATGGGACATTCTTCACTGTTGTTCTTCAACATCTCAACACATTTCTTATTTGTTGAATATTGTAATGTTCTGTCTTACATTCATAACTGCTTATCCATTCACCCCCTCTTCCTTTTCTTTCTCTCAGCAACACATCTGTGTTGCGTATCCAGATGAGTTTCCACCTACAAATGTTCTCCTAATGTTCTCAACATCTTCCATTACACTCTGTATTTTTGTCCGTCAATATTTTCCATCTACAGAAGATGCAAAGTCTAGAAGGATAGATAGTACTTTAAATAAAAAAAAACCTGGGATTCCAATTAAGTAAGTCTTGGCAATAGTACAAGTGCCCTTGTCATGCTAAATATCCTAGTAGATTTTGTGTGATGCAATCACAATAGTAATGCATAAAAATGGTGTTTAGAAATGTAGCTAAAGACTGACTCAGTGAAGACTCCATATTTTCCTTTTTTATAGGAGAACATGAATTTGACCAACTGTACGAGAGCGGTAGAGTTTATCCTGGTTGGATTGCCAAGTGTAGGGAGAGTGGAAAGTGTGATGCATGCAGGCATCTTTCTTCTCTACCTCCTGTGTCTGATGGGCAACGGACTCATCATTGTGATGGTAATTTTGGACCGCCATCTCCAGAAACCCATGTATTTTTTCCTTAGCAACCTTTCTTGCATTGACATTGGACACACCACGTCCTTTATTCCTAAACTGCTGGTCAATTATCTATCTGCAAAGAATTCCATCTGTTTCTACTGCTGCATAACACAATTGTACTTCTACTTCCTCTTTGGGGTCACAGAATTTTTTATCATGACGCTGATATCCTTGGACAGGTACCTAGACATCTGCTATCCCCTGAGGTATGGTACAATCATGACTTCTGGGGTCTGCCTTAAACTAGCAATAGGTGCCTGGTTGGGAGGTTTTTTCTCCATCCTTTATCAGATAGTGATGATAGCAGACCTACCCTACTGTACGTCCAACATCATCAACCATTTCTATTGTGATGTGGGACCCATGCTGAAGATTGCAGGAGGAGATATACAAGTCATCGAAGTACTTGGTTTCCTACTGACGGTGGTTGTGATTATGTCCTCCCTTCTTTTCACCCTCGTTTCTTACCTCTTCATCATTTCCACCATTCTCCGAATGCCTTCAACCACCAGGCAGCAGAGGGCTTTCTCTACCTGTGCTTCACACCTGGTTGTGGTCTGCATTTTGTACGGGTCAGTCTTTTTTGTCTATTTAAGACCTACAGTCAAGAACTCATCCTTTAGTAGGTTGAAGTCTGTCTCCATACTGTACACCATGGTCGCCCCGGTGCTAAATCCTTTCATTTACACCATTAGGAACAATGAAGTCAAGGAGGCAGTGAGGAAAGTTTTAGAAAGAAAGACTCTCCCAAATCTCATGGCATAGCCTTTGTTGACAAGTGATGGAAAAATTACTCTGATGTCCTGTCAGAAGCATCCAGCTTAAGAGCTTCCGAATCCACCTCAAAGCTATTGTGCAGATAGTCTTCACACGTCTACCTTAACAAAGATGGAGAAAAACAGTGGGTAAACTGGTAGGCTACAAATGGCTATGGGGATCTATGGGGGGGGGGGTCATCCAGGTCATGATTATCTCGAAGATGCTTTTTTCAAGGGGCAATGGGACTTTCTTTGTTTTTCCTTGAAAATGTTCTTCAGCTTTTGGGTTGAGAAGCAAAATGTCTTCAAGGAAAAACAAAGAATGTCCAGTTGCCTCTTGAAAAAGTACCTTTGGTAGGTTACCAATTTTTTATTTTATTTTTTGTCTTAATGTGCAACTGTGTGATGATCACAGGATAAAAGCATTGGTGGGAAGCTCCTGTGATCTATTTATTATTTAGCGTATGACGAGAACACAACAAAAGAGAGGTAAACATGTACACACAATCCAGGGGTGGGTTCTAACTTACCTTGCTGCCGGTTCGCTTCCTCACACGCTGCGTGGCCGCACCTCGTGGGCGTGTGCACGCTTTGCATGCATGCACATGCGCAGTGACAAAAAATCCAAAAAAATCCCCCCCCCAAAAAACCCCCAAAACCAAGATGGCGATGCATGAGCAGTGCCAGAACCTCGGCTTCTGCGCATGCGCAGAAGAAAAAAACCCCGGGGGAAAATTCCAAAAAAAAAATTCCCCCCCAAAAAAGATGGCGGCGCCCACGGACTGGCACCGACCGAACTGGATCCGTGACATCACTGTGACATCACCAGCGGGTTGCTACCAGTTCGGGCAAACTGGTCCGAACCAGGAGGAACCCACCTCTGACACAATCCACGTAATTATAACCAAAACTTCTAAGGGGGTGCGGCAGTGGCCTCATAACTGGATGTCCAGTTCAGCTATCCAGGAGATCACCTGGTGTTGCTTCATGCAGGTTGTCTAAGGAACCAGAGAACACACATTGTGGGCAATCTTGCACAATATCAATCAGAATAGAGCTGGAAGGGACCTTGGAGGTCTTCTAGTCCAGCCCCCTGCTCAAGCAGGAAACCCTATACTATTTCAGACAAGTGGCTATCTAGTGTCTTCTTAAAAACCTCCAGTGATGAAGCACCCACAACTTCTGAAGGCAAGCTGTTCTACTGGTGTAATTGTTCTCACTGTTAGGAAGATTCTCCTTAATTCCAGGTTGCTTCTTGATTCATTTCCATCCATTGTTTCTAGTCTTGTCTTCAGGTGCTTTATGTTTGTTTTCATTTGTGATCTATTACTGTAAGACATAAAACTAACAATTTTATTGCATGGCCATCAGCCACCTACTTAGAATCACAGTTTTTGAATATACTTCATTCTTGATTAAAGAGATATCTCTGTATAGGCTACGATATTCATTTAGTGTCTGGATTACTTAACATGGCGAAAGGGTGGAGTCATGACCATTTTGATGAAGAAATGACAGCCTATTCTTTTCAAATTATATTTTATTGAATGATGTTCACAGGACTCCGAGAAAAAAGCTTGGTATAAAAGAGTAGGACTTCTTTCTTATTGCCAACGTTCGATTGATGAACCTAATTAGCACTGCTCATTAAGTATTGATCAGGACTTCAGCATCAAAACATTATCACCAGGCGTGAAACAAATCCTTATGATCTATTCCAGTCAGGGGTGGGTTCTACTTACCTTCCCTACCAGTTCGCATCGTGTCGGAAGTGCATGTTTTCGTGCGCTCGCTCGCTTCGCTCGGCCGCACGCCCCCATCACATCACACAAATGACCCTCTGCGCAAGCGCAGAAGCCTCTGCGCATACACAGAGGGTTCTTTGCAAGCTGCTTTCAAGGAGCGGCGACCGGAGAATCGGTTCGTGGGCGTGGCCGGCCGGCCATCGCTGCCAGTTCGGTGAGTGGGGGCTAATTTCCACCACCGGTATGAGAGAACCGGTCTGAACCGGCAGCAACCCACCACTGATTCCAGTGGTTCTCAACCTGTGGTCCACAGACCCCTGAGGACTGTGATATCATCACGGGGAGGGTGGGGTCCATGAAGGCTTGAAGAAATGTTATGATTTAAATCTTAAGTCTTGGTGGTCTGTGGCCATGGTCCATGGCCACAAAAAGTATTTAAAAGGGGATCGCAGTGAAGAAAAGGTTGAGAACCACTGATCTATTCAATTGTCTCCGTCGCTCACGGTAGAAGAGCAGCTTCATCTTCTGTTATATTGGAAGGTTCCAGAAAGAAATGGACCTTTTGGGGTAAAACTGGGTGGACTAATGCAGCTAACACCATAGGTTCATCCATGTTTGTGAGAGCAGTTCATTGGAATTGGAGGGGCATGACTGTATATCCTTGTTACGAAACTTCTGCCTGCATCCCTTTTTTTTTTTTTTTTGCTATTATATGTTTATTTATTTAATAAAATTTGTATGCCGCCCAACTCCCGAAGGACTCTTTTGTTTATGTTCATAAACAGTTAGCTCTCTTGGGTGCCTTGTTCCCCTTCTCATCTTTATATTTCAAGGAGAGTGTCCTTGACTCCCAGGAGAAAGACTGTTATTTTGGCTACATGTTTCCCCAGCTATCTCTACAGTACTTCCCCCCTCTCTTTCCCACAGCTATATCCAGCCTCGCTGTGGCAACCCTGAAGACGTTCCAAGATGGCTCCAGGGTTGACACACCTTCCTCAACCTGGTGTCCTCCCAACAAGTTAGATAATTCCTCTTTTCATGTGAGCAAATCCTTATTTATTTATTTATTTTTTTGTCAAGCATGTATATGATTACAGGTAAAGTATAAATATTAATATGAGTATATAATAAGTACAAACATAGTTTTGAGTACATATTTTTTCGAGTACATATTTTTCGAGTACATGGGGACTTTAGGACAGGGACGGTAGGCACGCTGGTGCGCTTATGCACGCCCCTTACAGACCTCTTAGGAATGGGGTGAGGTCAATGGTAGTCAGTTTAAGGTTAAAGGTTTGGGGGTTTGGTCGGGTAATGTATTCCAGGCATTGACCACTCTGTTGCTGAAGGCGACTTTTTTGCAATCAAGTTTGGAGCGGTTTACATTAAGTTTGTATCTATTGTGAGCTCATGTATTGTTTCGGTTGAAGCTGAAGTAGTCATTGACAGGTAGGACATTGTAGCATATAATTTTGTCTGCTACACTTAGGTCAGATCAAAGGCGGCGTAGTTCTAAGTTTTCTAGGCCTAAAATTTCAAGTCTGGTTGCATAAGGTATTCTGTTGTGAACGGAGGAGTGTAGTACTCATCTCGTGATTTCTTGAGAATCAGATCGGTGTACACTAATGGGAATTCCCCACCACCACCACCACCATTTTGGTTTATTTTTTTCGCCTCCTTTGGTATATATTTCAAATCCTGTTTTCTGGATTATACAGATTAGGAATGAAAGCTTTCCCCAATTGTAATATCTGCCCAACCTATCATTTCTGTAAAGAAATTCTCTAAAATAATGTATATTTGGAACACTGTCCCCCCAGGGATTCGAGTGGCCCCCACTCTAATACTCTTCCGAAAGGTGCTGAAGACCTGGTTCTGCCAGAGGGCCTGGGGAACCCAGAGTGGGATGGAGCCCATTAAATGGCTCATGTGATTTGCTGTCGCCGGGGCGGGGGTGGGGTGGGAGGTGGGGGTTGGTTTTGTTATATTGTACTATATTAATTTATTTCATTCTTTTTGTTAGTTTTTTATTTATGGGTGGTGTGGGTGGTGGGGGGGGGGGGGGTGCATGGGGGGGATGATTTTGTTATATTGTACTATATTAATTTATTTCATTCTTTTTGTTAGTTTTTTATTGTTTGAAATGTGGTTTTATATTCTGTAAGCCGCCTTGAGTCGCCATGGGCGAATAGGCGGCCATATAAATTCATTCAATCAATCAATCAATCAACCAACCAACCAACCAACCAACCAACCAATAATAAATAAATAAATAAATAAATAAATAAATAAATAAATAAATAAATAAATAAATAAATAAATAAATAAATAAATACTGTGTTCATATCATAGATACACATTTTTATAAAGCGTCTGTTGAATATTCCTTGCTTTTAATATACGTCATGAAAGATGAATACATAATTTTGATTTAACCTATCGATTCAAAGATACAACATTATGTAAGTAAAAACGTAAGATAAATTTGATTTTTCCACATCAGTGATGAAGATTGAGGGTCAATGATAATTCCAGACCTGTTGAGATATAAGGCTTATCATAATGAATTGACATTGTATCATGATGTGTTTTCAATAAAGTTGGTTTCCTAAGCCTTTCCCTTGGTCTACAATACTTGGAGGTCCTGTAGGGTGAAACGGTGTGGTCCATGGGTTGATATCTTGGTCCTGGAATGTTGAGGCACAGATTTAAGTTCCCCTTAGTCCACAAAGCTCGTGGGTGACCTTAGGTCAATCATATCCCTGTCCTTTATGGAGAAATATTGGAGGTAGAAGAAGAAAAATCACTTTTAACATTCTTCTGTTCCTTGAGTAGTATCGTTTACCAAAAGGACAGCACATCTGCAAAGCTTTCCATATGTCACAAACACATGAATTTTTTTCTCTATGAGGAGAATAAATAGAAACCCGGAAAATGGATGGAGTGGAGAACAGAAAAGAGTGTTATAGACAAGAATCAAATTGTGAACCTTGAGCCCTAAAAAAGGATCCTTCTTTAGTGTAACATTTTCAAGTCTATGTATGTTACTGTCCTGTTGACCATGATTTACTGGGTTCATTCTAGATCCCACATTTTGGGACTTCTACTCTTAAGCAGCATTCTACTTCAGCATAGAATTATATCATCATAAGAAAGCCAAAGTTGAAAAGGGACGTTTAAGAAGTCACTACATTCTACCTCCTACCCCCATTTTGGTGCAAGAATGCAAACTTAAGTATCCTGAAGAGATAATTAAACTCTCTAGTTTCCACATAAATACAAGAAGTCTCGAAGAGACCACCTTTTGCAATGAAGGTGAATCAAATGGAGGAGGGGGTGGACACACCACTGAATGGAACACGATCTCATACAGTGGTGCCCAACCTTCTGGGCACCAGGGACCAGTTCCATGGATAGAGGTTTTTCAGCAGACTGGAAGGGGCATGGTTTCATGTGCTGCCTGCGTCACTTGGAGGGGGCTTCACTTGTTTGCATGGTCCGGTTTCTGGCATGCCACGGCCTGGTGCCGGTCCACAGACCAGGGGTTGGGAATCCCTGCTCTCATAGAACATATGACAAAATGATGTACTATACATCATTAGATGATAACATACCAATACAAAGGGCATGGTTTTGGTGTCCTCATAATTAAGGCCAGATATGCGGAATCCTGGGAGTTGAAGCCCACCCATCTTAAAATTGCCAAGTTTGAAAAACACTTCACTAAAGTATAAAATTTCTGGTTCCCTACATTATTCCCCCACCCACCCAACCTGAAGGGGATGTCAAATCTGCGAATCCTGAGGATAGAATGGTTAATGACTTCAGGTTAATGACTTAATTCCATGGAAAACTGAAAGGGGGGAATGGGAACATGAGAAGAAAATCATTCTTGGACATCATCTCCAATTGGTTCCTCCCCTTTTTTGATTGAGACTTAATCACAGATTTAACAGAGTTGAAAGGGACCTTGTAGGTCATCTAGTCCAACCCCCCCACCCAAGCATTTCTGACCCTACACCATTTCTGACTAAGGGCAGTCCAATCTCTTCTTGAAAGCCTCCAGTGATGAAGCTCCCACAACTTCCGAAGGCAACTTCTGTTCCATTGGTTGATTGTTCTCACTGTCAGAAAAATTCTCCTTATTTCCAGGTTGAATCTCTCCTTGATCAGTTTCCATCCATTGTTTCTTGTCTGGCTTTCAGGTGCCTTGGAAAATAGCTTGACCTACCTCCTCTCTGGGGCAGCCCCTCAAATACTGGAACAATGCTATCATGTCTCCCCTGGTCCTTCTCTTCAGTAGACTAGCCATGCCCAGTTCCTATAACTGTTCTTCATATGTTTTAGTCTCCAGTCCCCTAATCATACTCCCCTAATCATGCTCTTCTCTGCACTTTTTCTAGAGTCTCAACATCTTTTTTATAATGTGATGACCAAAACTGGATGCAGTATTCTAGGTGTGGTCTTACTAAGGCTTTATAGAGTGGTATTAGTACCTCACTTGATCTTGATTGTATCCCTCTGTTAATGCAACTTAGGATTTCATTGGCTTTTTTGGCTGCCGCCACACACTGCTGGCTCATATTTAATTGGTTGTCCACTAAGACTCCAAGATCCCTCTCACATTTACTGCTATTATGCCTGGTTTCACCCAGCCTTCAAAGAGTCTTTGAAGACTTAATAATATATAGATGTCTCCATTTCTAGGAATCTTGGAATTTGGTCCACAAAAAAGCAGGCCTCATTCATGCTGATTCAAAATCATCTCTTCTGAGCAGAGTCTCATGGGAACTGATAAATATCTCTAGAGATGGCATCTCAACTTTCTGAAGAAAATTAAGTGCAGAAACTGAAAGTTTTGCACATTCTCTTTTTACAGTGGAAGAGGAATGGGAATTAGACGAACCTTAACAAAGTTACACAGTTTGTCCTTGTTGGATTGCTTCCAAGGGACCTCCAGAGAACCTCCTAACTTGGGATGGCACTTGAGGTTTGATCCAAATGATGTCAGCCTTGAATATATTCTGCATGGATACTCATGAGAAATTAAAGGCAAATATCCTTAGGGACTGAATCCTGAGTTTCTATAGAGAACAAGTAAATAAACTTTCTATGATGCAAACTGCTGCATTTTCTTCGGGTGTTCAAGGAAAATATTTTTCAAGATGTCTACCACCTTTACCCAACATACAATGCAGTATTTTATATGGTTCTTCAAAACACTGACTTGTTGAATGGATAGAGAAATGGAGTGAAAGGCACTTGGAGAAGACAAGTAATGAAAGAAGAACAAGCCATGCTAAAGCTGGAGAGATCCCTGGGTCCACCTTTTATAGAATGAGAACATGAGAATTTCACTGCAAAGGTTACTATGACTTCCTAACATATACATACATCCACCTCGCGTATAGAAAGAAAAATCTAGAACATAGAACATAGAATAACAGAGTTGGAAGGTGTCAGGGTAATGATTTAAGAGCTGACCAGCTGCTACTATGATGTAGTGCTAGGAATGAGTGAGCAAGGTTTTTGGGCTGATATCACTTTAAGAGCCTGTAATAAGAAGAGGCCCTGTTGGGGCATATCTCTCTCTCCTTGTGTGCTTCCGTGCTGTAATTGCTGATTGCTGTTTGTTTGAGGTCTGACTAAAGTACGTGTATGTATATATTCTTTGTAGATAAAACCACTATTTAGAATGCAAACCTCTGTTTACTGTATTTGCTCCTGGGTTGTCTCACATAGTCACACTGTGTGCACTCTGACAGAAGGGAGGTCTTCTAATCCAACCCCCTGCTTGAGCAGGAGAACCCTATACCATTTCAGACAAATGGTTGTCCAATCTCTTTTTGAAAGCCTCTAGTGATAAAGCACCCACAACTTCTGAAGGCAAGCTATCCCATTGGCTTTTATATTTCAATAGCCCTTCATTTACTCATATCTCCATAATCTAAATTATCTTATTAATGTTCATTCCTAGGGATACAAGCAAATGATCTACAAAGAGAAAAAAAGGTTGCAGGGAATTAAGTTTTAATTTGCATCAGAATACTTTATAACTAGACTACAACTTCCAAAAATGTTTAAGAATCCACAAACGATCACTGGTTTTCCAAAAGTGGCAAATTTCAGACATCACAATCAATCTAATCAATTCTTTAGTTGCGGCCTCAAGTATTGTGGGATTCGAGTGATGGGATTTTACAAATCATGGCTGATTTTCAAATGTTCATATTCAAATGCTTCATTTAATTACCATAGTTAAATAAGACATTTACCAAAAACGACTTTAGATAGCATGATGTGAAAATCCAGTCTCGTGTTCCCTGTGCTGCATTCACAGTAGTAGTGTATGAAAAATATTCTTAGGAATAGAGAATACATTTTGACACAACAATAAGTACATAAATCTTGATTCAAGCAAGATTTCAATTTTTCTCTTTTTGTAACAGAAGGGGAATATGAATTTGACCAACTGTACCAGAGCGACTGAATTTATTCTTGTTGGATTGCCCAGTGTTTGGGGAATGGAAAATATGATATTTGCTTGTGTCTTTCTGCTCTACCTCCTGTGTCTGATGGGCAACGGGCTCATCATCGTCATGGTAATTTTGGACCGCCATCTCCAGAAACCCATGTATTTCTTCCTTAGCAACCTTTCTTGCATTGACATTGGACACACCACGTCCTTTATTCCTAAATTGCTGGTCAATTATCTATCTGCAAACAATTCCATCTGTTTCTACTGCTGTATAGCACAGCTGTTCTTTTACTTCTTCTTTGGCGTCACAGAATTTTTCATCATTACGTTGATATCCTTGGACAGATACTTAGCCATCTGCCATCCTTTGAGATACTCCGCTATTATGACTTCTGGAGTTTGCTTTAAACTCGCAATGGCAGCCTGGTTTGGTGGCTTTTTCTCCATCCTGTATCAGGGAGTTTTGACTGCAAGCCTACCCTACTGCACTTCCAACGTTATCAATCATTTCTATTGTGATGAGGGACCTTTGTTGAAGATTTCCGGAGGAGACACACATGTGATCGAAGTACTTGGTTTCCTACTGACGGTGGTTGTGATTATGTCCTCCCTGCTTTTCACCCTCGTTTCTTATCTCTTCATCATTTGCACCATTCTCCGAATGCCTTCAACCACCAGACAGCAGAGGGCTTTCTCTACCTGTGCTTCCCACCTGGTTGTAGTCTGCATTTTGTACGGGTCAGTCTTTTTTGTCTATTTAAGACCTAATGTCAAGAACTCTTCTTTTAGTATGATGAAGTCTGTCTCCATACTGTATACCATGGTTGCCCCGGCGCTAAATCCTTTCATTTACACCATTAGGAACAACGAAGTCAAGGATGCGGTCAGGAAACTTTGGGAAAGAAAGACTCCAGGTGCCCCACATCTCATGGCATAAGCTTTTGTTGAGAAGTGCTGCAAAATGTCTTTGTTTGTCCTATGGAAAGGAACAAGGTTTGGGACCTCAGAATCATCTTCAAAGCTATTGTGCAGATATTCTGTAACAAGCCTAACTTAATAAAGATTAAGAGAAAGCTGTGTGTAACCTGGCAGATTTGCCAATGGACGTTTTCTTCTTCTTCTTATCTTAATGTGCAATTTTGTGATGATCCCACGGCAAAAGGATTGTTGGGAAGCTTCTGTGGTCTTAGTACTGCCTTGGCAACTTTAAGACTTGTGGAGCTCAACTCCCAGAATTTCTCAGTCAGCATGAAGTTGATGGGAGTTGAAGTCCACCATTCTTAAAGTTGCCAAGGTTGGAGCCCCCTTGATGTAAAGCATAACACTTGTAACTTATTGCATGGTCATTAGTCACCTATCTAGAATTATAGCTTTTAAATATAGTTTGTTCTTGATGATAGGAATAACTCCTTCTTATTCTACTGCATGGACTATAATATTCATTGAGCATCTATATTACTTTGGGGAAGAGTGGCACCATGACTGTTTTGAAGAAGAAAAGACAGCCTATTCTTTTCAAATTACATCTGTCTGTCTGTCCGTCCGTCTGCCCGTCCGTCCGTCCATCTCTATCTATCTATCTATCTATCTCTATCTATCTATCTATCTATCTATCTATCTATCTATCTATCTATCTATCTATCTATCTATCTATCTATCTAAATGAATG
>QLTV01003813.1:1014099-1029817 GCA_003457575.1 Thermophis baileyi | reverse complement strand
TGATTGAGGGCAAAAGAAGAAGGGGATGACAGAAAATGAGGTGGCTGGATGGAGTCACTGAAGCAGTTGGCATGAGATTAAATGGACTCCGGCGGATGGTAGAGGACAGGAAGGCCTGGAGGAACGTTGTCCATGGGGTCGCGATGGGCCAGACACGTCTTCGCAATTAACAACAACAAATCTGCCCAGAGTTGCCTTGATGTAAGATAGGCGGCCTATAAATTTTATCATTAAATACATTTCCCTGGCAGAGAATTGTTCAGGCTTGGAGGGTTTTTGTAGAGGCAGCAGGTGCCTGTGGGTTGCTGTGATCTTCAGTCCCACAGAAATACACAGCAGCATCTGATGCTGAACTGGCTCTCGTTCTTCAGCTTGTCAAAAGAGGCACTCAAGCGGTCATCTTTCTCCAGACTCATTGCTGTAACAGTTCGGAGAAGTACGGGTCCTTCTCCTGGATATTGCCTGTACCGGTGAATGGCATAGACCTTGTCGGTGTTGAACCACTAGGTCAGCGGTTCTCAACCTGTGGGTCGCGACCCCTTTGGGGGGGTCGAACGACCATTTCACAGGGGTCGCCGTGTGCGTTAGCCCGCCATCTTGGTGCCACCGTCACTGCAGGGGTAAAATGCTCCCGGTTCGGCCGTGCCTGCGGGCCGCCGGACAGCCAGTAGCGACAGAAGCGGGAGACTTCGCCCACCCGCTCGGACGCTGCCATTTGGGTTCTTTTACCCTCTGCGCATGCGCAGAACGCTTTGCGCATACGCAGAGGGTAAAAGAACCCAAATGGCGGCGTCCGGGCAAAGTCTTCCGCTTCCATCGCTACCAGCTGTCCGGCGACCCGCAGGCAAGCCCAAACTGGGAGCATTTTGCCCCTGGTGCCACGCCCCCTTTGTCACCTCATCCCATGCGGGGAGGGGGCGGGGGTCACGGCAGCGGGGGGGTCACGGGGGGTCGCGGCATTAAAAAGGTTGAGAACCACTGCACTAGGTGATGCTGGAATCATCTCCTTCTTTGATGATTTCTATGGTCTTCTGATCCACTCGGTCCTGACATTGGATGCCTAGACGAGAAAGAGATGGGATTCATTCAGTTGATTGTAAGGAACCTTTGGACCAGGGGTGTCAAACTGGATTTCTTCGAGGGCCGGATCAGCATTGGAGTTGTCCTCCTTGGGCCAGGGGGGGAGTGGGGGGGGGAGATAGGACGGATGCCTCCTGCAGTACCCTGCCAGCAAAAATGGGGCATGGGGGTGCGTGCAGCCCCCTCTGCCTCGTTTTCAACCTCCCCGGCCTCCAGCAGCACTGTGCCGGCCAAAACCATTTTTGGCCAGCAGAGCAGGGGTGAAATGTTACCGGTTTGGCCCGGTTCGGGTGTACCGGTAGCGGCAACCACCGGTGGTTCGGAGAACCGGTAGTGGTGGCAGTGCGAGGCTCCACCCACCCACCCGCCCGGACGTCACCATTTTCTTTTTTTTAACCCTCTGTGCATGCACAGAGGGTGAAAAAGCACGTGTGGAGCAACCGGTAGGGAAGGTAAGTAGATTTCACCGCTGCAGCAGAGTGCTGCAGGAGGACATGGAGGCTGAAAATGGGCCACGGGGGGGGGGGGGCACGTGTCCTGTTTTGGCCGGCAGAGGCACCACAGGCTGGTCCTTTGATATTTAAGCATCCCGTGGGCCTTGAGTTTGACACCCCTGCTTTAGACCATTTCTTTGTCTTGGGCAAAGTGAACTCAATGCCAGGATTGTCATTCCCATAGTTGGGGAACAAGCTGGGTGGAATCATTTTATCTGCTGATACATCATTTCTCCTATTTCACAAGCTGCCTACAATGAGCTGCAGACAACAGTCACCGACTGCTACCACTCTCGGGCCCTCTCAGCACGAGTTGAGGACGAACTGCCTTCTTACTGATTGCTTGGGGTTCTTGGTCCTTCTCCCTTTTTAGAACCAGGCTTCACACACTTTAAGAAGAGCACAAATTGTCAGGCATCTCCACAGCTGATTTGGGACAGCCATGATCTGGATGACTGAGAATCTCTACAGACTTTTAACTATACAATTTGGGATGAACACCCTTTGAATGGGGTGGGAGTAGGGATGGATTTCCAGAGAAAAAAATTGCAGACTACAGGAACCAGGAGCACCACTCAGGTGACCCTGAGGACACAGATAAACCTCCAAGGGCTTCAATGACCCTCTAAAAGGATGCAAATGACGAGCTGTCTTCAAGGAGTATAAATTTTTCCATTCCTCACTATCCTGTCAGACCTGAAGAAGCTTCTTGGAAAGAAAGAAAGAAAGAAAGAAAGAAAGAAAGAAAGAAAGAAAGAAAGAAAGAAAGAAAGAAAGAAAGAAAGAAAGAAAGAAAGAAAGAAAGAAGGATGGAGGGAGGGAGGGAGGGAGTGAGGAGGAAGGAAGGAAGGAAGGAAGGAAGGAAGGAAGGAAGGAAGGAAGGAAGGAAGGAAGGAAGGAAGGAAGGAAGGAAGGAAGGAAGAAAGGAAGGAAGATTCTCCCAACATGTTAAATTAGCTGAAATTTTAGGATTGTGAGTTTCCACAGAATAAATTGCCATACAATGTTCACAATCCTACTTTTACATGCTTATGTATCACCAGTTGAATTTTTATAGATGGATCAGACTATACTACTTCTCATCCAAGTACAGTCATGTGCAGCTAAGACTATTTTGTGTTTGACAAAGTTAAGATGCAGCCTTGGTAATTATGGACAAACTACTTCCAACATTTACTGGCTTGGTGGTCCCAAACAAGAAGATACCTCGGATGTTGTTCTCCCAAATTAGCCTTGAAAGGCAAGCTATTCTGGTCTCTGATTTAAATGAAGGGCCCCCCCAGTAGGGAGCTCAATTTCCTCTTCTTGGTTGCCCTCCACCTTTGGTGACAACCAGCAGGTGTCTTTGTAGCACTGTGCTCCACGCACAGAAATAGACAGCTGAATCCTTAAGTTGGGTGTTCTTCCGATACAAAGATGTGGTCTTGTTATCTGTGTCCAGAGTTATCTCGAAATTATCCTTTCTTTCGGTCTTTGATGAAAACAGGATTCTCAAGGGCTCTGGCGGGCCTCCTGGATATTGCTTGAACCACTGAAGACTAGAAGCTGTTTCCAGATACGAGCATTTCAAACGGATGGAGTCTCCTTCCTTAATTGAAAGAAATTGGTGCTCCTGGGTGACTCTAGCTTGACCTGATACAACTGTAATAGAAGAAGATTGTTAGGAAAGGAGAAGGCAGGTAGGTAGGTAGGTAGGGAGGGAGGGAGGGAGGGAGGGAGGGAGAGAAGAAGGAAGGAAGGAAGGAAGGAAGGAAGAAGAAAGAAAGAAAGAAAGAAAGAAAGAAAGAAAGAAAGAAAGAAAGAAAGAAAGAAAGAAAGAAAGAAAGAAAGAAAGAAAGAAAAAATTCCACCAATAAGTTTAGTTAGCTGAACCTTTAAAATTTCCAAAGGAGCCATTATCATTCAAAGTTTGCAATCTTATCTTCACACTCTGAAGCAGAGGTGGGTTCCTCCCGGTTCGGACCGGTTCTCCCGAACTTGTAGCGACCCGCTGGTGACGTCACAGTGATGTCACGGATCCGGTTCGGTCAGTGCCGGTCCATGGGTGCCGCCATCTTTTTATTTGGAAATTTTTTGAAATTTTTTTTGGGGGAATTTTTCCCCGCGTTTTTTTTTCTTCTGCGCATGCGCAGAAACCGAGTTTCCGGTACTGCGCATGCATCACCATGTTGTTTTCAGCTTTGGGGGGGGGATTTTTTGGATTTTTCAGCACTGCGCATGCGCGCACGTGTACGAGGCGTGCCCACACGGCGTGGGAGGAAGCGAACCGGCAGCGAGGTAATTTAGAACCCACTCCTGCTCTGAAACAAATAAGTTTTCTGCTTGATGCTTTTGCTGGTTTTCTTTGTGATGGCTTTTGGAAAAAAAAAATCAGCTCCAAAGCCACTTTGAGGGAGCCTTGCTTCATTAAAAAGTTAGCCTAAACATGATTTCCATCAATAAATGAAAAAATAGGACGAAAAGTGTACCTGTGGAGATGGCCAACAGCAAGGCAACGATCCTGCTCCCCAGATCTCCCATCCTGCTTCCTTTGTCTGCAACAGGCAGGACAACTCTGTGAACTGAAACAGAGGAAAATGACAGCCCAGCTACAGTTTTTTTTTTTTTGGGAGGGGGGGTGGCTTCCTGCTCAGGCCTTCTGGGGATCGAAGGTCTGCTCAGCTCTGCCTTGACTTATGTAGATCAAAGGAGGAGCACTCCACAAACCCAGAAGACAGAAACTTTGTCTTCATGCACACACACACACTTTTTGAGCAAGCAAGCAAGCAAGCAAACCAAACAAACTAAATCAAACTAGGGAGCAAAATAACGTCCTACCTGTCAATGACTACTTCACCTTCAATCGCAATGGCAAACAATCGATATAAACTCATAGTAAACCGCTCCACACTCGATTGCAGAAAATACGACTTCAGCAGTAGAGTGGTCAATGCCTGGAATGCTCTCCCCGACTCCGTTGTTACATCCTCAAACCCCCCACAGCTTCAACCTTAAACTGTCTACCGTGGACCTCACCCCATTCCTAAGAGGTCCGTAAAGGGGGCATGCATAAGCACAGCAGCGTGCCTGCCGTCCCTGTCCTACTGTCCTCATTGATTTGTATTCATTTCCTTCGTTCACGTCCATGTTTATACTTATAACTGTTATCTAATACATGATCGACAAACTAAATAAAATAAAATAAAAATAAGTATTCTTCAAACAGAGGGACCTAACTTTGCCAAGGAAACTGGTGCCTATCCTTCAGCACCAGAGGTCAAGCTCAAATTCAGGACATTACAGGTAGTTCTCACCTTACAATGACAATTGAGCCCCCAAATTTCTGTTGTTAAGTGAGACGTTGGGTAAGCGGGTTTTGCCCCCTTTGGCGGCTTTTCTTGCCACCTTGGTTCAGTGAAACATGGCAGTGGATGAGGGAGTAAACCCGGTTGTTAAGTGAATCTGGCTTCCCCATTGACTTTGCTTGTCAGGTGGTAGCAAAAGGGGGATTGCATGACCTTGGGACACAGCCACGGTCATAAGTGTGAACCAGTTGCCAAGCGTCTGAGTTTTGATCACATGATCATGGGGATGCAGCAAAGTTGGTACCTTTGAAAGACGGTCAGAAGTCACATTTTTCAGTGTAACTTTGAACGGTCACTAAATGAGCTGTTGTAAGTCGAGGACTACCTGTATTATCCTATGTTACTCTCTTGAGAGGACTGAGGGAAACAAAAAGAAGTCTCCTTTTCCTTGGTTCCCATGATGCCACGATGTCATAACTCTACCCCGAAGATACAAGAGACGCTAAGTGGCTAAGATCAGAAGGTTGGCAGTTCAGCGGTTCGAATCCCTAGCGCCGCGTAACGGGGTGAGCTCCCGTTACTTGCCCCAGCTTCTGCCAACTGAGCAGTTCGAAAGCACATTAAAAAATGCAAGTAGAAAAATAGGGTCCACCTTTGGTGGGAAGGTAACAGCGCTCCGTGCGCCTTCGGCGTTTAGTCATGCCGGCCACATGACCACGGAGACGTCTTCGGACAGCGCTGGCTCTTCGGCTTAGAAACGGAGATGAGCACCGCCCCCTAGAGTCGAGAACGACTAGCACGCATGTGCGAGGGGAACTTTTACCTTTACCTTTACCCTGAAGATATTGCTCTACATCCTTTTGACCTCAGATATTAGGATTATTATTTCTACATCAAGGAATAGAGTCATCACTCAAACATTTCTGGAGATTTCTGGCCTGTCCTATCAGGGAGAAGTCTCAGAGAGCCAGAGGAGTCAAGAGGAGGGCAAAAGAGCCACAAGCTTCAGGTTTCTGGGTTCTATACTCTCCCAGGATTTGAAACGGACACCTAACATTAGAGCCATTATGAAAAAGGCACAACCAAGAATGATCTTCCTTCATCAGCTCAGGAAGTTGAGACTGCCCAAGCAGCTGCTGATACAGTTCTACAGAGGAATTATTGAGCCTGTCATTTGTACTTCTATAACTGTCTGGTTTGGTACAGCAACCAAACAGGGCAGGAACAGACTTCAACGGATAGTTAGGACTGTAGAATAAAACGGTTTCAACCAGCCTGCCTCCCATTGAGGACCTGTATAATGCCATTCTATTCTATTCTATTCTATTCTATTCTATTCTATTCTATTCTATTCTATTCTATTCTATTCTATTCTATTCTATTCTATTCTATTCTATTCTATTCTATTCTATTCCTACTCTACTCTACTCTACTCTATACTCTACTCTACTCTACTCTCCTCTACTCTACTCTACTCTACTCTACTCTACTCATTCCTATTCCTATCCCTATTCCTATTCCTATCCCTATTCCTATTCCTATCCCTATTCCTATTCCTATTCCTATTCCTCTGCCTATTCCTACCCTACCCTACCCTACCCTACCCTACCCTACCCTACCCTACTTTCTATTCTATTCTATTCTATTCTATTCTATTCTATTCTATTCTATTCTATTCTATTCTATTCTATTCTATTCTATTCTATTCTATTCTATTCTATTCTATTCTATTCTATTCTATTCTATTCTATTCCATTCCATTCCATTCCATTCCATTCTATTCTATTCTATTCTATTCTATTCTATTCTATTCTATTCTATTCTATTCTATTCTATTCTATTCTATTCTATTCCAGTTTTACAATATCCCCTTTAAGAGAACTTTGCTGATATCTGGTTGTGGTTCTACTGCCCTCTTGTGGGGAGAAGGAAGCAAGGTTTAAGTGAAAAAACCAAAATCAAAATTGGCCTGTAATCCCAAACATTTCTTACGAGGATGAACTTTGCAAAGAATCGTGTGATTATCTGGATGGGAGGATGAACCTTATAACACACATACATGTCTTGAAAAACACATTTATATCATGTCTTCACAACCTTGCCATCTCATCCCCAGTCCATGGTGGAGATATATAAAAATACAAGTTGGGCGGATATGAACTAGTAGATGACCCTCACTCTGTCAAAGACCTTGGAGTACTCATCTCAAATGATCTAAGTGCGAGAGCTCACTGTAACAGCATTGCCAAAAAAGCATTAAGAGTTGTTAACCTAATCTTGCGTAGCTTCTTCTCCGGTAATATTGGACTGCTAACTAAGGCATACAAAACATTTGCTAGACCAATTCTCGAATACAGCTCATCTGTCTGGAACCCGCACTGCATATTGGACATTAATACAATTGATCAAGTCCAGAGGTATTTCACGAGAAGAGTCCTCCACTCCTCTGCTCGCAACAGAATACCTTATGCCACCAGACTTGAAATTTTGGCCTTAGACAACATACATAAAATCATCTGCTACAATATCCTCCCTGTCAATGACTACTTCCGCTTCAACCACAACACTACACGAGCACATAATAGATACAAACATATGGTAAACCGCTCCAAACTCGATTGCAGAAAATACGACTTCAGTAACAGTGTTGTCAGTGCCTGGAATGCACTACCTGACTCTATGGTTTCTTCCCCAAACCCCCCAAACTTTAACCTTAGACTGTCTACTGTAGACCTCACCCCATTCCTAAGAGGTCTGTAAGGGGCATGCATAAGCGCACCAGTGTGCCTACCGTCCCTGTCCTAATGTTCCCTTTTATTCGTATCCATTTCATGTATTCATAATCATGTTATACTTGTATCTGTTTTCTAATACATGCTTGACGAAAATTAATAAATAAATAAATATAATAAATAAAAAATATTTTAAAATCTGTAGTTGTTGCAGTTTTGTCTTCTGTTTTCTTCCTGGGATATTTTGGTCATTCATCGCCAATGAGGTTGATGGTATGATGCTGGGTGGCTGATATCCCTGTCTTCGGGGCCAGTTTAGGCTTCTGTATCCATTCTCCTTCTACCTATTAACTAGCAATTGGACTTATATCATCCTTCTTGTTGGAGCAGCAAGTGAGAGCAAACCCCAAAGTCATCTGCCTATGATGACTTTGATGGCGAACCTTTTTTTCCTCAGGTGCCGAAAGCGCGAGCGAGCGAGTGCCCACACCCATAATTCAATGCCCCCCGCCCCCCTGTGCATGCATGCATGACCCCCGTGCTGTCCCACCCCCCTGCTTAAGCAGGAGACCCTATACCAGTGATAGAGAACCTTTTTCCCCTCTGGTGCCGAAAGCGTGTGCGTGCACGCTATCGCATGCGCGTGCATGCCCACAGCCATACTTTAATGCTCCCACATGCCCCCTGTGCATGTGCACGCAACCCCCCCTGCGCTGCCCCGTCCCCCAGGCATGTGCGCATGACTAACGGCCCATTTCCCAACTTCCAGTGGGCCCGGTAGGCCCATTTTTCGCCCTCCCCAGGCTCCAGAGGCTTTCTTGGAGCCTGGGGAGGGAGAAAACGCTCTCCCCCGCCCCCGGAGACCCCCCAGAGGCCTTCCGGATGCCAAAAACGCCCTCCCAGAGCCTCTGAAAATCAGCTGGCCGGCGTGCACTTGTTCACTGGAGCTAAGCTAGGGCAACGGCTCGTGTGCCGGCAGATATGGCTCCGTGTGCCACCTGTGGCATGCGTGCCATAGGTTCGCCATCACTGGCCTATATAATTTCTAAAGTGCCTGTCATGTCTTACTTGGAAAAAGCACCAGACTCTTGATGTTCAAAATGGCAAGACTATGTGTAGCTCAGAAGCGAACCTTTGGAGATTAGCTCCACTGAATCTACATTGATGATGGCGTTGTTAGAAGACATGTCCATCTGGTTTCAGTTCCAAGCTGGGAGAAAGACACTGGAAACATGGAGGCTGATTGGAAAGATGGTTTAATGGTGAAGCAGAACCACCAAGCATGTGTGATTCTGGGTAGCTGACCACATGGAGTGGAGAGAGAGAGAGGTATTTATACCCTCTCTTGGGCCTTGTCCTTGAGCTTCCTGTTCCTGTGCAAGAAATGTATTCTATTGGTTGTTGTAGGGGTCACTGCTAACTTTGTAGGCTGTCTGAGTCAAGTTTGGTTGAAACTTGGGCTGATGCAATGCCGTTCCTATTGTGGCTGAATGGCTTTGCCCTGAAGGATAATCCCATCATCCTGGAGCTGAAGGCCTTTTGTCTTGTAGATAGGCTGGCCCAGTCCTGCTGGGGCTATTAACAAAGGCGGGGGCTGCTTTCCAAGAGCATGTTTCTCCTTTAGGGAAAAATAATATCCTGCCTTTTTAATATTTCTCAAAATATTTCATTCTTCTAGTAGAGGGGTGGGTGCTAACGTTCTACAGCGTGAACCCAGTATTGCAGGCTAATTCTACCCACAGGTCTGGAGGTCAATACTGACAGGGTGTCCCATAGATCCCTATCGGGATGCTGCCATTCTGGCAGGGAGGGGCCCAGGATGCTCCTTTATAATCAATTCCTATTTCTGGCCTTTCTGTCACTTTGATGTACCTTCTTGGGAAAGGGAGCGGGAAGGATAGGCCTGGCACCATCTGTTTTGTCTCAGCACCGAAGGAGCAGGCAAAGTGGCGCCTGAGAACAACTTCTTATCACCTTCTCAGCTCACCTCAGACGGGACATAGGGAAGGGGTTTCTGCAATGTTTAATCTAATGGTTCTGAGTGGGAATTTCAAATCCTGCCCTATTCTATTCTATTCTATTCTATTCTATTCTATTCTATTCTATTCTATTCTATTCTATTCTATTCTATTCTATTCTATTCTATTCTATTCTATTCTATTTTCTATTTTCTATTTTCTATTTTCTCTCTCCTCTCCTCTCCATCCCATCCCATCCCATCCCATCATTTCCCAATCTACTCTGGGAGACTGCCAATCACAAGGACAGCAGTAAACTCAATGCCAGGACTGTCATTCGTTTAGATTGGGGACAAGGTGGGTGGGATCATTTTGTCCCATCCCATATCATTCCTCTTACTTGTAGAGAAATGATGTGTAAGAGAAATGAGAGAAATGATGTGGGATCAGACAAAATGATCCCACCCACCTTGTCCCCAAACTAAGCTGCCTCCAAGTGCTGCAGACCACAATTACTCTATCATTCTCAGTCCCTCTCAGATCCAGTTAAGGATGAACTTGCTTGTTACCGATTGTTTGGGTTCTTGATCCTTCCCCATTTCCCCTATGCCTGGTTGAATTCTTTGTAGAACCAGATTTCACACTTTAAGAATAAGTCACCTCTACAGCTGAGGGTCACCAGCTTTTCTATCCACAAAAGCTTGACTGTCAGGCACAAGAAATCAGGAGTCCAGGTAATTCAAATGAGTATAGGTTTATTGTATGCTAATGCTCTCTACAAGAACCTGAACTACTAACGGTCAAAGCAAATTTGCCATACCGTGTTTCCCCTGAAAATAAGACCCATCCCAAAAATAAGCCCTACATGTGGGTCTAATATAAGCCCTACCACCAAAATAAGCCCTACTTAAGAGCCTGTGCAGCCATTTCATCTGTTTGCTCATGGTGCTCCACCAACATGAGGTGAAGTGAGACAGGGGAGTGCACTGGCTTACCTCAGGGCCGCCACAGCCAGGCCATCCATGCCCTGACAACTGCTCTGACAACTGCTTTGTGGCAGCAGCACCAGAAGCCCTGTGTAGCAGGAGCCCACCTGACTGCTGGCCCACTTCTTCTGCTTGCTTGCGGCCACAACAAAGCAGGAGACCGAGTGATGTGCTGGTGCCACCTCCGCAAAGCAGGTGTCTGGGCGTGGGTGGCCTGGCTGCGGGGGCCCTGAGGTAAGCCGGTGCAGGGCATGTGGGGCAGCTCCACCAGCCCGCCTTGCCTCATGGCCGCAGCACCGCCACAGCACTCGGCCTCCTGCTCGGTTGTGGCCATGAGCAAGCAGAAGAAGTGGACCAGTGGCCACGCAGGGTCCTACTGTACGGGGCTGCTGGAGCTCCTGCTGTGAGGTGAGGCAGGTGCCAGGGCATGGGTGGCCTGTGTTGTGGCCCGCCAGCAGCCTGTGCAGCTGGTAGATGATTCAGACAGCGAGGAGGCTGGTATTGCGATGCGCCAGTGGCCTGTGCAGCTGGTACCAGAGTCAGACAGCGAGGAGGCTGATGAAGGCTCGGTGCCAGAGGCAGGGATTCAGCGAGGGCCTTTGGAGAACCTCCTGAGGCTGCCATGGGTGATGAAGAGGAAGAAGAACCTATTCTCGATGCGCGCGTGCACAGAGCTGCCAAAAGGCAGGAATGGTGCCTGAGGAGAAAGACTACTCGGGAGTAAGGCTTGGGGATAATTGGCCACTCCCATAGCCTATTTAAGTAAGGAAACCGACTGACCAATTTGCAAGAAACAACTCCGTTCATTCTCAGATCTTGTCTTGCAATTCAAGCCTCCGTTTTCTGTTCCTGTTTTGAACTTGGCAAAGCCTCCTGCAAACTGTTCCTTGGCAGCTTGCCTACTAAGAGCAAAGTGTGTGTGTTATCTACTGTTACATGAAAGACTTTTAGCCAGACTTGTTTGATTTCGGCTCGGACTTATGCGGACCGCTAATGACACTAATTAGCAGCTGTTGAAAAGAAAAGACTTATTTGACTTTATTTGAACCTTGAAATACTGCTAATGCAAACAATTAGCAGTTGTAAACAATAAAAAGAGGTTTGTGAGACGCTACTGGTGCTGTGTGCGTTTATCAGGCAGCCGGGTCAGCACAGCCTTGCCGCAGGGACTCTGAGATAAGCTGGTGTGGGGCGCATGGGGCAGCTCCACTCCCCTGCCTCATGGCAGCGGCACTGGCATGCCATGCAGCCTCCTGCCCTGCCGTGAGCAAGCAGAAGAAGTGGGCCTCCCATACATGGGGGAAAAAATAAGACATCCCCCAAATATAAGCCCTAGTGCTTATTTTGTACCGCAAAAGAAAATAAGTCCAGGTCTTATTTTCAGGGAAACACAGGTAGGTAAGATCAATGGAATTCAAGGTGAGTTGGACTTAGATCTCTTGTGGGCATGAAGACTGATGACATATTTAACCCCTCCCTTGGACTCAGCCTGGTCATCTCCTCCATTGGCTCTCAAACCTTGTTCACACAAAATTGATGCTTCTTCTAACCCGACTATTCTGCTTTGATCTCCACCAACCAGACCAGAGGAACATGTGCACCAGAGTAGCACAGAGAATGCAGACACCTATGAAACTTCAGAAGAACTGAGGTTTTGGTTGGGAGGTGTCTCCTTCCTACACCACTGTGTCTGATACAGCACAGAAGTAGTTTCCTGAATCCTGAAGCTTAGCTCTAGAGCAACTCAGATGACTTTCCTTCCCATTCTCCAAATACTCTGCCATGAAGTGTTCCTTGGAGGTGCTTCCTAGGGAATCCACAGATAGGATTAGAGATGGAGGTGCTCGAGGCAGCTGATGGTACCAAAAATAGGGACGATACTGGCTGGAATAGTTGCACTTCAGAGTGAAAGAACGTCCTTCTTGAACTTCCAGGTTTTCAGGGGTTTGGGTAACTTGGGCATCCAAGCTGCAGACTGAAGAAGGAAAGAAAAGGAGGGATGGCTTCACAGGTAGATGCTCCATTCTCAAATGCTCTTCCATTCTCCATCCTCTTCCATTCCCATTAGGAGGAAGAGAAAACTAAGAAACAATTGTAAGATCTCCCTTATTCTTTGCCATGCCATGGTTTGGGTTAGGGCTAGGAACAGCTCTCATCCTCTTTCCAAGACAGCCAGTTTGATCTAGTTATTAAGGAAGAGAATAAAAAACTGGGAGATGGTGACTTCTAGTCCAACTTTAGCATGGAATCTAACTGAGACACTTTTTGAACCACTTTTTCCCAGCCCAACACACCTCCCAGAATTATTGTTAGGAAGAAAATGGGAATTAGATTATTATCTATGCCTCCCCTGACTTGTACAAATTAAAGCTGAAATATAAATCTCATAATTCTTGGAATACTTTCACTTACACAGAATAAATAATCCAATGAGAAATGTCCTCCACTGAGCTTTCCAAGGTCTTGAAAACGTTCTAAAGGTATTCATGCTTCGGCTGATGTCTCGCCCTTCCAGGAGAAACAGGGAAGGCAACAATGCAGCTTCTCCTTTCTCAAACTGAGTCACTTACTCTGTTGTCAAGGCTGCTGTGTGCTTTCTCCATCTAATGATAAAAGTAAAGAATTTGTGGTTAAAAGAGGGAAGAAAAAAAAATACGTTCAGCTGTAACTGAAACCTCCCCTCTCTTAGGAATGAAAGAGAAATGTGTGCCATCTAGTGAGAAAACTACAAATAGTCATAATTTACATTGAAAGAGCGACTGAGAACATAACTGTTGCAGAAAGTGGCAGCACCAAATAATTTTAGCTGATCTGATTTGGAACCACCTAAGCCAGATCAGGACAACCTGAATGGGACCACATGGAATTTGGGGGATGAAGATTTACCGTATTTTTCGCTCCATAAGATGCACTTTTTTGTCTCCCAAAAGTGGGTGGAAATGTCTATGGAGCGAACACTGCCAAAGTCCTGCCCACCTGCCGGCGCCCACCCGCCGGCCCCCACCCTTCGGCTGTTTTTGGCCTCCGTGCATCCCATTTTTGGCCTCCGTGCCCCCAGTTTTTGGCCTCCGCATGCCCCATTTTCGGCCTCCGCACGAAGCCCCGCCCACCCACCGGCCCCCACCCTTCGGCCGAGTGCAGGACTTTCACGGAGGCCAAAAATGGGATGTGCGGACGCTGAAAATGGGGCACGCAAAGGCCAAAAATGGGAGTGCATCTTATGGTCAGGTGCGTCTTATGGAATGACAAATACGGTAATTAGCAAATTTAAAAAAATCCATCCCAGGTGATTTTAAATCACTTTAAAATAAAAAGGAGTCAAATTCATGAAGAAGATAATATGGAAATGACTACCTACTCCATGGTTTCAGATGAGCATTTAGGAATTCTTTTCTGGGAAGAATGCTGTCAGATTTTGCCTACAGAATATACAGCACTTCATAAGTATCTCAAAGTCCACTGTCCAGGTTGTTTTAATTCAATCAGAATAGGGCTGGAAGGGACCTTGGAGGTCTTCTAGTCCAACCCCCTGCTCAAGCAGGAGACCCTATACCATTTCAGACAAGTAGTTGTCCAGTCTTTTCTTTAAAACCTCCAGTGATGGAACATCCACAAGTTCTGGAGGAAAGCTATCCCACTGATTAATTGTTCTAACTGTCAGGATTTTTTTCCCCTTATTCCTAGGTTGTTTCTCTCCTTGATTAATTTCCACCCATTGCTTCCTGTCTTGCCTTCAGGTGCTTTGGAGAATAGGTTGACCCCCTCTTCTTTTTGGGAATGCCTTAGATATTAGAACACTGCAATCATGTCACCCTTCTTTTCATTAACAGAGGTGAGAAAGGAATTTTATACATAAGTACATATATACATACATACACACACACACACACACACACACACACACACACACACACACACACTATTCCAAAAATATAAAGGGCAGAAACATTCCTTGAGCCCTACGAAAGGGAGTAGTAGCTAGAAGACATTCTGGTTGGCTTCTCACTGACGGATGGCACTTGTGTCGGTGTCCCTTGGCACACCCACTACTGCTCGCGCAGCTGCATTCTGGACCAGTTGTAGTCGCCGGACACTCTTCAAGGGTAGCCCCATGTAGAGCGCATTGCAATAGTGCTATCATGTCTACCCTAGTCCTTCTTTTCTCTAGACCAGCCATGCCCAATTCCTGCAACTGTTCTTCATATGTCTTAGTCTCCAGGCTTTTAATCATCTTATCCCAAAGGTGCTTTTTCAAGAGGCAACTGGACTTTCTTGTTTTTCTTTGAAGGTGTTTCACTTCTTTTTCAAGAAGCTTCTTCAGCTCTGACTGGATGGTGGGGAATGGAAGGATTTATATTCCTTGCAGACAGCTGGTCATTTGCATCCTTTTAGCAGGTCGCGAGGAAGGAAGGAAGGAATTCCACCAATAGGTTTAATTAACTAAACCTTTAGTATATCCAAAGGAGCTATTATCATTCAAAGTTTGTAATCCTACCTTATGAATGTAAAGTGTTTAAATAAATGAATTTTCTACTGAATGCTTTTGCTGGTTTTCTTTTTATGGGTTTTGAAATATTCAGTTCCAAAACTACTTTGAGGAGGCCTTGCTTCAAAAACAAACAAAAAGAAGGCTAAGCCTTAATGTCTCAACATCTTTTTTACATCGTGGCGATCAAAGCTGGATGCAGTATTCCAAGTGTGGCCTTACCAAGGCATTATAAAGTGGTATTAGCACTTCACGTGATCTTGATTCTATCCCTCTGTTTATGCAGCCTAGAACTGTGTTGGCCTTTTTGGCAGCTGCAGCACACGGCTGGCTCACAGTTAAATGATTGTCCACTAGGACTGTGAGATCCCTCTGACAGTTAGTACTATTGAGATAGATACCACCTATAGCTACCTGGAGACACCTTGATTGAGGGGTGGCCATATCAATTTTCTTCAATAAATGAAAATCAAAAAGTTTTGGAGATTTGAAACACTGAATTTACACAATGCCATCTGAATCGCTATCTGCAGTCTAGTTTGGGGGACTGCCTAAAGAGTGAGAGAAAGAGGGAAAGAAAGAAAGAAAGAAAGAAAGAAAGAAAGAAAGAAAAAGAGAAAGTTATGGAGGTGAAGGAGGGTAAAGAAAGAAAGAAAGAAAGAAAGAAAGAAAGAAAGAAAGAAAGAAAGAAAGAAAGA
>QLTV01003813.1:1003142-1013474 GCA_003457575.1 Thermophis baileyi | reverse complement strand
GAAAAAAGACAGAAAGAAAGAAAGAAAGAGCGAGAAGACAAAAGGAAGTAGGAAGGAAGGAAGGAAAAAGATGTTAGGAAGAAAGAAAGAAAGAAGAAAGAAAGGAAGGAGGGAAGGAGGGGGAGGAAGGGAGGGAGGAAGGAAGAAAGGAAGGTGGAAGGAAGGAAGGACGGAAGGAAGGAAGGAAGGAAGGAAGGAAGGAAGGAAGGAAGGAAGGAAGAAAAGAAAGAAAGAAAGAAAGAAAGAAAGAAAGAAAGAAAGAAAGAAAGAAAGAAAGAAAGAAAGAAAGAAAGAAAGAAAGAAAGAAAGAAACTGAGCACAGAACTGCTCAGCCTTAGAGGGTTTTTGCCACTGGTGGGCTTATCCACCTGGTATATTTCTTCTTTCTTGCAATACTCTGAAATACTTTGATTCACTTTCCAGTTGATACCAATGCAGGTTATATTCACACGTGGCTTGTTTTGGGTCAGCTGGTCCAACTCTACATCCCAATTCCCCAGCTGGGATTCATGTCCCCTTCACAGAATTGTTCAGCCTTAGAGGGTTTTTGTACAGGCAGCAGGTGTCTTTGTGTTGCTGTGGATCTTCGGCCCCGCAGAAATAGACAGAGGCATCTTTCATCTGCACTTTTGTGATGTTTAAATGACTCTCCTTCTCCTTCCTGTCAAAAGAGGCACTGAAGTGTCCGCGTTTCTCCAATCCCACCGATGTAACCGTTAGGAGAAATGCAAGGCCTTCTCCTGGATTTTGCCTGTACCAGTGCATGCTATAGACATTACTGGAGGTGAACTGACAGGCGATGGTGGAATCCTCTCCTTCTTTGATGACTTCTACAGGCTTCTGATCCACTCGGTCCTGGCATTGGACACCTGGAAGAGAAAGACATGGGGATCATTCAGTTGATTGTGAAACACCTTTGAACCATTCCTGTGTCTTGGGTATTCTGCTGCAATTTGCAGATGAACGTCTGTAGAGATTCTCAGTCATCCAGGTCATGGTTGTCCCAAAGGTGCTTATTCAGGAGGCAACTGGACTTTCTTGTTTTTTTCTTTGAAGAAGAATTTGGGATGAACACCCTTTGAATGGTGTGGGAGTAGGAATGGATTTCCAGATATTAAAAATGGCAGACTACAGGAACCAGGAGCACGACTCAGGTGACCCTGAGGACACAGATAAACCTCCAAGGGCTTCAAAGACCCTCTAAAAGGATGCAAATGACCAGCTGTCTGCAAGGAATATAAATCCTTCCATTCCCCACTCTTCTGTCAGAGATGAAGAAGCTTCTTGGATGAGAAGCAAAACATCTTCAAGGAAAAAACAAGAAAGTCCAGTTGCCTCCTGAAAAAGCACCTTTGGGGCAATTTGCAAATGACTTACAAAGGAATCCATATGGGGAGAACAGGCATATTGTAAGTTGAAAAATAAGCAGATCTTTGTCTATGGAGATTGTCAGTCATCCAGGTCATGGTTATCCCAAAGGTGCTTTTTCCAAAAGGCAACTGGGCTTTCTTGGTTGTTGTTTTTTTTCCTTTGAAACGTTTTGCTTTTCATCAGTCAGTTAGAACCGAAGAAGCTTCTTGGGTGAGAAGCAAAGCATTTTCAAGAAAAAAGAAGAAGAAAGTTGAGTTGCCTTTTGAAAGAAGCAGGTTATGAAGCTGTGGCTCAAGATATTCTCCTGATCTTCCTTCAAAGGGAACCCAGTAGGGAGCTCAATTTCCACTTCTTGGTGGTCCTCCACCTTTGGTGACAACCAGCAGGTGTCTTTCTAGCACTGTGCTCCACGCACAGAAATAGACAGCTGAATCCTTAAGTTGGGTGTTCTTCCGATACAAAGATGTGGTCTTGTTATCTGTGTCCAGAGTTATCTCGAAATTATCCTTTCTTTCGGTCTTTGATGAAAGCAGGATTGTCAAGATCTCTGGCGGGCCTCCTGGATATTGCTTGTACCACTGAAGACTAGAAGCTGTTTCCGAATACGAGCATTTCAAACGGATGGAGTCTTCTTCCTTAATTGAAAGAAATTGGTGCTCCTGGGTGACTCTAGATTGACCTGATACAACTGTAATAGAAAGGGAGTATTAGGAAAGGAGATGGATGGATGGATGGATGGATGGATGGATGGATGGATGGATGGATGGATGGATGGATGGGAGGGAGGGAGGGAGGGAGGGAGGAAGGAAGGAAGGAAGGAAGGAAGGAAGGAAGGAAGGAAGGAAGGAAGGAAGGAAGGAAGGAAGGAAGGAAGGAAGGAAGGAAGGAAGGAAGGAATTCCACCAATAGGTTTAATAAACTAAACCTTTAGAATTTGCAAAGGAGCCATTATCATTCAAAGGTTGTAATCCTACCTTTACACTCTTAAGTGTTTAAATGAATGAATTTTCTACTTGATGCTTTTGCTGGTTTTCTTTTTATGGCTTTTGAAATATTCAGGTCCAAAGCTCCCTTGAGGAGGCCTTGCTTGACAAACAAACAAAAAGTAGGCTAGGCATTATTTCCCCCAATAAATGAAGCAATAAGAGGAAAAGGATACCTGTGGAGATGACCAACAGCAAGGCAACGATCCCGCTCCCCAGATCTCCCATCCTTCTTCTTTTCTCTGCAACAGGCAGGACAACTCTGTCACCAGAAACACAGGAAAGTGAGAACCCAGACACAGTCTTGTGGGTGGCATCCTGCTCAGACCTTCTGGGGATTGAAAATCTGCTCATTTTTACTTTTGCTTACGTAGATCAAAGGAAGAACACACCACAAACCCAAAACATAGAAGCATTGTCTTAACTTACGCTCTTTGGACAAAGAAGCCAAAATAGAAAATCTGTTGTTTTCTACCTGGAATAATTCACGGTAGGGAACATATGTCAATATCTCAGCCATGTGTGAGAACAGTGATAACTATTAAATAAGAAATGTGGTAAATGGTCAGTGTTGCATCCAACTGGGATCTTTCCAATGGGTTTCCTTACACCTTCACTTACCTTTACCGAGGAAAGCATCTTCTGCAGAAAGTATCCTTTGGGTTTTCTGATTTCTCTTTGTACTTGGAATTTAAGCAAGGATTCTGGGTTTCTTTATGGAATACTAACCACACAGCTTGTTCCAAATAGAGAGCACCCATATGTGAGGGATTACAAGGCCTATCTGCCAAATGATTGCAGTCATGTTCTAGGGGATATTGGGAATGACAATGGGACTCTTGGTCACAAGGGTTGCACCTCCATCGGGCCTTATAAGAAGGCAGCAAGTGAACAAGAGATCAAAATCACAGAAGATTTCACATCCTTCATCTAACCCTGCAATGCTGTGACACATACTTTTGCATCATTCTGGTTCCCACCAGACACAGGTCTACTCCAAAATAATGAACATGGAAAGAGAGGACAAAAGATGTGATCTTCATTCCTCCTTTTCCCCTTCCAACCATCACTTGTAGGGCAGCTCTTGAATATCCTGAAATGCATTTCTGCATCCTTTCTGGGATTTGGAAATTACTCAGCATTGGGCTGGGTTGCTACTTTGATGGGAAACCACAAGCAGATATCTGACTTCTAGGTTGCACTAGGAAGTAGAACAAATATTCTGAGAATGAAGCAGAACACTTTCCTAACTTTGCCAAGAAAATTGAAGCCTGCTTACCCTTTGGCACCAGAGATCAAACTCATCTTCAGGACATTATTAACCTACCTTACTCATTTGATCGGACTGTGGGAAAGGAAAACTGCAAGACTCACATCTTCTTCCCTTGCTTCCCACCACGCCAAGAAGATATATCTCTGCCCAAAGATATTGCTCTCCATCCGCTTGACCCCAGGTGTTAGGATTATTTTTTCTACTTCAAGTAATGGGAGTTTCCACTCAAACATTTCTTGAGATTTATGATCTGTCCTATCAGGGGGAAGTTCAGAGAACCAGCGGAGTCAAGAGGAAGGAAACAGAGCCCCAAAAAACCCTTACAAGAGTTCCCAGTTGACAGATCTTTACTAGAATCTGGTTGTAGTCTATTGCCCTCTTGTGGGGAGAAGGAGGGCTAGGTGAAAAAAAACCCACATTCACCAAAATTGGCCTTTAATCCCCAACATTTCCTACCAGGATCAACCTTGAATCATTTGATTGTAAGGTTCATCCCATGTGCCCCAAAAAACAGTTTATGTCATGTCCTCATGCCACTGTCGTCTCAGCCCAAACCCATAGCAGATACATTTTAAAGTCAGCTTTAAAATAAGGAGTGTTTTCTGTCTTCTTCCTGGGACATTTTAGTCATCTATTGCTAATAGGGTTGATGATATGGTCCTGGGTGAGTGATATCCAGGTCTTTGGGGCCAGTTTAGGCTTTGGTATGCATTCTCCTTCTAGCTATTAACTGCAAGGACCTTTTGGCTGGTGCAACAGGAGAGAGCAGAGGCTGAATAATGTCTACCTCTATAACTTCCAAACTGATTGTCACATTTTATTGAGGTTCCTTTGGAAGGAGCACTAGACCTGATAAGAAATAAATAAATGCACGTTCAGTTTTTGCAATAGCAAGAAAATGTATAGCTTGGGGTTGAATGATAACTCCAGCATGATTTGGAGCTGATCAACTGATTGTTTTCTTTTAGGTGTGGAAGTTTATTCGGGATTATTTTGAGTTTTTATTTCTTTAAGCTAGAACTAGAGTAGAGTAGAGTAGAGTAGAGTAGAGTAGAGTAGAGTAGAGTAGAGTAGAGTAGAGTAGAGTAGAGTAAACATAGTTGAAAGGGACCTTGGAGGTCTTCTAGTCCAACTTGGAGGTCTTCTAGTCCAACACCCTGCTTAGGCAGGAAATCCTATACCATTTCAGAGAAATGGTTATCTAACATCTTCTTAAAAACTTCCAGTGTTGGAGCATTCACAACTTCTGGAGGCAAGTTGTTCCACTGATTAATTGTTCTCACTGTCAGGAAATTTCTCCTTAGTTCTAGGTTGCTTCTCTCCTTGATTAGTTTCCACCCATTGCTTCTGGTCCTGCCTTCAGGTGCTTTGGAGAATAGCTTGGATCCCTCTTCTTTGTGGCAGTCCCTGAGATATTGGAAGACTGCTATCATGTCACCTCTAGTCCTTCTTTTCATTAAACTAGACATACCCAATTCCAGCAACCCTTCTTCATATGTTTTAGCCTCCAATCTCCTAATCATCTTTGTTGCTCTTCTCTGCACTGTTTTCTAGAGTCTCAACATCTTTTTTTACATTGTGGCGATCAAAGCTGGATGCAGTATTCAAAGTGTGGCTTTACCAAGGCATTATAAAGTGGTATTAACACTTCACATGATCCTAATTCTATCCCTCTGTTAATGCAGCCTAGAACTGTGTTGGCCTTTTTGGCAGCTGCAGCACATGGCTGGCTCACAGTTAAATGATTGTCCACTAGGACTGTGAGATCCCTTTCACAGTTACTACTATTGAGATAGATACCACCTATAGCTACCTGGAGACACCTTGATTGAGTTGGGTGGCCATATCAATTTCCTTCAATAAATGAAAATCAATAAGTTTTGGAGATTTGCAACACCGAATTTACACAATGCCATCTGCAGTCTACTTTGGGGGACTGCCTAAAGAGTGAGAGAAAGAGAGAAAGAGGGAAAGAAAGAGTAAAAGAGGGAAAGAGAGAGAGAAATAAAGAAAGAAAGAAGAAAGAAAGGAAGGAAGGAAGGAAGCAAGGAAGGAAGGAAGGAAGGAAGGAAGGAAGGAAGAAAGAAAGAAAGAAAGAAAGAAAGAAAGAAAGAAAGAAAGAAAGAAAGAAAGAAAGAAAGAAAGAAAGAAAGAAAGAAAGAAAGAAAGAAAGAAAGAAAGCAAGCAAGCAAGCAAGCAAGCAAGCAAGCACAGAACTGCTCGGCCTTAGAGGGTTTTTTCCACTGGTGGGCTTATCCACCTGGTATATTTCTTCTTTCTTGCAATACTCTGAAATACTTTGATTCACTTTCCAGTTGATACCAATGCAGGCTGTATTCACACGTGGCTTGTTTTATAGCACTTAGCACTTAGACTTATATACCGCTTTACAGTGCTTTACAGCACTCTCTAAGCGGTTCACAGAGTCAGCATATTGCCCCCAACAATCTGGGTCCTCATTTTACCCACCTCGGAAGGATGGAAGGCTGAGTCAACCTTGAGCCGGTGAGATTTGAACCGCTGAACTGTTGAACAGTCAGCTGAAGTAGCCTGCAGTACTGCACTCTAACCACTGCGCCACCTCGGCTTTTGGGTCAGCTGGTCCAACACTACATCCGAATTCCCCACCTAGGATTCATGTCCCCTTCACAGAATTGCTCAGCCTTAGAGGGTTTTTGTACAGGCAGCAGGTGTCTTTGTGTTGCTGTGGATCTCCGGCCCCGCAGAAATAGACAGCGGCATCTTTCATCTGCACTTTTGTGATGTTTAAATGACTCTCCTTCTCCTTCCTGTCAAAAGAGGCACTGAAGTGTCCGCGTTTCTCCAATCCCACCGATGTAACCGTTAGGAGAAATGCAAGGCCTTCTCCTGGATTTTGCCTGTACCAGTGCATGCTATAGACATTACTGGAGGTGAACTGACAGGCGATGGTGGAATCCTCTCCTTCTTTGATGACTTCTACAGGCTTCTGGTCTACTCGGTCCTGGCATTGGACACCTGGAAGAGAAAGACATGGGGATCATTCAGTTGATTGTGAAAAACCTTTGAACCATTCCTCTGTCTTGGGTATTCTGCTGCAATTTGCAGATGAACATCTGTAGAGATTCTCAGTCATCCAGGTCATGGTTGTCCCAAAGGTGCTTATTCAGGAGGCAACTGGACTTTCTTGTTTTTTCTTTGAAGAAGAATTTGGGATGAACACCCTTTGAATGGTGTGGGAGTAGGAATAGATTTCCAGAGAAAAAAGTGCAGACTACGGGAACCAGAAGCACCACTCAAGTGACCCTGAGGATGCAGATAAACCTCCAAGTGCTTCAATGACCCTCTAAAATGATGCAAATGACCAGCTGTCTGCAAGGAATATAAATCCTTCCATTCCCCACTATCCTGTCAGAGCTGGAGGAAGCTTCTTGGATGATAAACGAAACATCTTCAAGGAAAAAACAAGAAAGTCCAGTTGCCTCCTGAAAAAGCACCTTTGGGGCAATTTCCAGATGACTTACAGTACAAAGGAATCCATATGGGGAGAATACATGTAAGCTGAAAAATAAGCAGATCTTTGTCTATGGAGATTCCTCAGTCATCCAGGTCATGGTTGTCCCAAAGGTGCTTTTTCCAAATGGCAACTGGATTTTTCTTTTGTTTTCTTTTCTTTTGTTTTCCTTTAAAGTGTTTTGCTCCTCATTAGTCACTTAGAACTGAAGAAGCTTCTTGGATGAGAAACAAATGTTTTCAATGGAGAAAAAAATGAAGAAAGTTCAGTTGCCTTTTGGAAAAAGACCTTTGGGACAAGCAGATCTTTGGTGTTATGAAGCTGTGGCTCAAGATGTTCTCCTGATCTTTCTTCAAAGAAGAAGAAAGGGAGCTCAATTTCCTCTTCTTGGTTGTCCTCCACTTTGGTGACAACCAGCAGGTGTCTTTGTAGCACTGTGCTCCACGCACAGAAATAGACAGCTGAATCCTTAAGTTGGATGTTCTTCAGATACAAAGAGGTGGTCTTGTTATCTGTGTCCAGAGTCATCTCAAGATTATCCTTTGTTACAGTCTTTGATGAAAACAGGATTGTCAAGAACTCTGGCTGGTCTCCTGGATATTGCTTGTACCACTGAAGACTGTATTCCTTTTCCTGATAGGAGTACTTCAGGTGGATGGAGTCTCCTTCCTTAACTGAAAGAAATTTGGGCTCCTGGGTGACTGTAGCTTGATCTGATACAGCTGTAATATAAGGTGAATATTTAAAAAAGGAGATGGATGGATGGATGGATGGATGGATGGATGGATAGAAGGGAGAGAGGGAGGGAGGGAATGGCATTCCACCAATAAATTTAGTTAGCTAAACATTTAGAAATTGCAAAGGAGCAATTATCATTCAAAGTTTGCCATCCTACCTTCATACTCTTAACTATTTAAATAAATGAATTTTCTGCTTGATGCCTTTGCTGGTTTTCTTTTTATGGCTTTTGAAAAATTCATCTCCAAAGCTAATTAATAAAAAAAAAAAAAAAAACCCAAAAGTAAGCATAAACATTATTTCCATCAATAATTGAAAAAATAAGAGGAAAAGTGTACCTGTGGAGATGGCCAACAGCAAGGCAACGATCCTGCTCCCCAGATCTCCCATTCTTCTTCCTTTGTCTTCAACAGGCAGGACAACTCTGTCACCAGAAACACAGGAAAGTGAGAACCCAGCCACAGTTTTGTGGGTGGCATCCTGCTCAGGCCTTCTGGGGATCGAAGATCTGCTCATCTCTCTTTGACTCACGTAGATCAAAGGAGGAACATACCACAAACCCAGAACATATAAACCTTGTCTTAACGTGCACACACGTGAGCAAACAAAATAAATCAGGTTCTGCTATCTCCTGGTTTGAAAAATTCATAATGCCAAATATGTATTCCTGCCGTGCAAGGGAATGGAGATAATTATTCAATAAGAAATGCAGAAACCTCTCAGTGATGGATCCAATGGGAATCTCTCCAGGGTGTTTTCTCTCAGCCTTACTGATGTTAACCAACAAAAACTTCTTCTGAAGAAAGGGATCCTTGGATCTTTGGATTTCTCTTTGTACAAGAACTTGGAATTTGAGCAAGGATTCTTGGTTTCTTCACGTAATTCTAGCCATACAAGTTGTTCCATATGGGGGCATCCATATTTGGAGATTATTAGGCTCATCTGCCAAGTTACTGTAGTCATGTTGTGGGGGATATTGGGAATGACAATGGGACTCTTGGTCACAAGCTGGTATTCAGGGATCTGGAGGAAAGGCTGCACCTCCATCGGGCCTTACAAGAAGGCAGCAAGTGAATCAGAGGCCCCGCAAAATCACAAGAGAGTTTACATCCTTCATCTAACCCTGCAATGCTATGACACATGTTTGTATCATTCTGGTTCTCACCAGACCCAGGTCTATTCCAAAATAATAAACATGGAACAATAGGACAAAGGACATGATCTTCATTCCTCCTTTTCCCCTTCCAGCCATCAGTTGAAGGGCAGCTCTTGAATACCCTGAAATGCAGTTTTCCATCCTTTCTGGGATTTGGAAATTACTCAGCATCAGGCTGGGTTGCTACTTGGGTGGGAAACCACAAGGAGATCTCTAAGTTCTAGGTTGCACTAGGAAGTAGAACAAATATCCTGAGAATGAAACGAAACACTTTCCTAACTTTGTCAAGAAAACTGGAGCCTGCTGACGCTTCAGCACCAGATGTCAAACTCAACTATTATTAACCTACCTTACTTATTGGCTCAGACTGTGGGAAAGGAAAACTGCAAGGCTCATGTCTTCTTCCCTTGCTTCCCACCATGCCAAGAAGATATATCTCTGCTTGAAAATATTGCTCTCCATCCTTTTGGCACCAGTTGTTAGGATTGTTATGTCTAGGAACGTAGGAATGGAATCATCACTCAAACATTGCTTGAGGTTTACGCTCTGTCCTATCAGGAGGAAGTCTCAAAGAGCCAGAGGAGTCAAGAGGAGGTCAAAAGTGACCCATAAAACTCTTACACTGTGCTAGAGTCAGAAAGCTCAGAAGACAAAACATCTGGTCCCAGTGACCGACCCAGATTGGATCCCTTTACAACAGGGCTGTCAAACTCCCGGCCCGCGGGCCGGATGCATCACACGCTGGCCATGCCCACACCAGGTTTAGCAAAGGGGGAAAAAGTCCCGATACGTCCAGTGACTCCGCCGTGACGACGTGAGTTTGACACCCCTGCCTTACAGCATCCCCAATTGAGAGATCTTTCCTAGAATCTGGTTGTGGTTCTTCTGCCCTCTTGTGGGGAGAAGGAAGCATGTTTCAGGTGACAAAAAAAAACCCCACATTCATCAAAATTGGCCTGTAATCACCAACATTTCCTACCAGGATGAGCTTTGGGAAGAATTGTGTGACTGTAAGGTTCATCCTCACATCCAGATGAGCACCACAGGAACATGCCTTGAAAACCACATTTTATGTCCTGTCCTCATACCATTGTCATCTCATTCCCAATGCATAGCAGGTACATTTTAAAGTCAGTTTTAAATATAGTAGTTTTAAAGGAGTGTTTTTTGTCCTTTTCCTGGAACATTTTGGTCATTCATTGCAAGTGGGATTGATGATGTTTATTTTATTATTATTTTATTATTATTTTATTTTATTTTATTTTATTTTTCAGCTTGAATTATTGGGAGGTGACTGTCTTCTGGGATAGGAAGGAAT
>QLTV01003813.1:954497-965129 GCA_003457575.1 Thermophis baileyi | reverse complement strand
CTATTCTATTCTATTCTATTCTATTCTATTCTATTCTATTCTATTCTATTCTATTCTATTCTATTCTATTCTATTCTATTCTATTCTATTCTTGAGCATCACACACCAGGTGGACCTCATACCCCTTGTGGATTTCTCTGCTTGCTAATGAAATGCCTGGCACTGGGTTGGCTAGCGAGCCGCTGCTGGGGACAGGAGAAAATGTATCATGTATCATCTGTGTAGAAAGTTAGCACCCACCCCTCTCCTAGAAGAATGAAATATTCTAGGAAATACTAAAAAGGCAGAATATTATATTTCCCTGGATGAGAAAAGGAGAAACATGTTTTTTAAAGAGAAAGCAGCTCCCTGCAGCTCCCTGCCCCCCCTTCAGCTCCAGGGTGATGGGATTAAGACATGGTCCTCAGGACATGATAGGATTAGCCAGTGTCTTTCTCCCCGCTTGGAACTGAACCCAGATGGACATTTCTCCCAACATCTGTAAAGAAACAGCCTAATACAGGCTTAGAGTCCCAATGTCACGGTTCCGAGTAACGCTCCCAATCAATTCGAGACTCTGAGGTCTTGGCTTCCTCAAAAATCCTGTTTATTGGGTACATCATATCGGCACGGTCAAAGGTGAAACCAACACTGAATAATTCCCACGTTTTTGGTGTAATTAAAGAATAGATACTGGCCACCCCACTTGTGTCACAGGTCATGTTAGCCAACCAAGCAGGTGATGAACTTCTCAGCACTCCCTCCTGCCGTTGCTAGGGCACGTTGACCTGGCCTTGGTTCTCAGGAGCTGTTCTGACCTAGGCTTCCCCAAAAGCACGAAGCCGACTCCACGTCCCGATAAAACCCCTTTTATTTAGTTTACAGTGAATTCCTCTCCAGCAAAGTCCCGGCCAACAGTTTTTCAAGATATTTCCCAATTACAGACCTTTATCAGGCTTGGACAGCTGCCAAGCCGATATCTTTCAGACTCCACAATACTTGGCAAGAATGCAGGAACAGATTTTCGCCCAAATGAACTAATTGTCTCTTGCAAACTCCCCTCCCCTTTCACTCCTCTTTTATTCCCTATGGGAGGGGCCATTCATCATCCACCTGTGGCCGTACTCCCAAGTCGACCCTTGTTCCTCAGCTGTTCCCTTCAACTGGCAACTCTGCGCATGTGCACACTGGGAACAGGCTCCAGCTGTTCATCTGCCTCACTAATGTCTGACTCCAAAGGCAACTGATAATTGTCAGACTGCCCTGGCCCCATCTCTGCCTCCGACACAGAGCACTCGTCAGAGCCTTCCCCAGACTCCAGGACTGGCCCATGTTCCTCGCCAACCTCCTCACTGTCCGAATCTGCTGCCAGCTCCACTGGCCGCTGGAGGGCCACAACAGGAGCCTTATTGTTGTTATGACTGGACCTTGGAGGAAAACATTCTACATTCCATAAGTCTCCCCCCCCCCTCCATAAGTATGGCAACTAAGAAACGAAGCAAGAAAAATTATGGCTTCAGCTAGAGTAATTTCGAGAGTTGACACCCACATTGGGGGAGGCGGGGTGAAAAAAAAATGAACATCCAGCTTCATTGGGAAATGCATCTACCTTCTTAGGCATGGAGAGAGGAAGAAACAGTGTCCTTGTGTTACTATATTTTATAGTTATAGGTCGTCCTTGACTACAACCCATTCATTTAATGATTGTTCAAAGTTACAAAACCACTAAAAAAAAAGACTTACAACTGGACTTACAACTGTTGCAGCATCCCCACAGTCACATAATCAAAATTCAGCCCTTGGCAACTAGGATGCATTTATGACAGTTGTAGCATCCTGGCGTCATGTGATTGCCATTTGAAACCTTTCCAGCCAGCTTCTGACAAGCAAATCACCAATAATCAATCGTATGTACATCATTGGAAAATGATGTATCAGCAATCAATATTGATGTCTATGGAGATGCTCAGGCAACCAGGTCATGGTTTGTCCCAAAGGTGCTTTTTCAAGCGGCAACTGGACTTTCTGGTTTTTCTTTGAAGACGTTTCTCTTCTCATCCAAGAAGCGTCTTCTGAAGATGTCTATGGAGATTCTCAGTCATCCAGGTCATGGTTGTCCCAAAGGTGCTTTTACAAGAGGCAACTGGACTTTCTGCTTTTTCTTTGAAGACGTTTCTCTTCTCTGATTCTTCAGAGCTGAAGAAGCTTCTTGGATGAGAAGCGAAACGTCTTCAAAGAAAAACCAGAAAGTCCTGTTGGCTCTTGGAAAAGCACCTTTGGGGCAATCAATATTGATGCGAGTCAGAACTGTTGAGCCAAGAAATAAATGACACATATCAGATTCTTAGGAGCCCCTATCACACATGTAAGGAGTTGGGTTGTTTGTCTCCTGAGATCCTCAATTTCTTCAAACCCAAAGGATCTCAATAGTTACTTTGTCTAATTCAGCTTCTTCTTTGTTTAACTTAAAAATATTTATTTATTAAATGGTCTACCAGAATAAAGGAACTCTGGATGATCAGCAAAATAAAATACAGGAAAAAGATGATTTTAATACAATGAGCAATAATCGAAGTGGTGGTTATTTTCATCTATCTGTCTAGCAATCCTAGTGTTTCAGATGCCCAGTTGACACTTAGGCCAAAAAAATCCATTGCATCAGTTACAACAAGGATTGCATGATATAGCAATAGCAATAGCAGTTAGACTTATATACCGCTTCATAGTGCTTTACAGCCCTCTCTAAGCGGTTTACAGAGTTAGCATATTGCCCCCAACAATCTGGGTCCTCATTTTACCCACCTCAGAAGGATGGAAGGCTGAGTCAACCTTGAGCCGGTGAGATTTGAACCGCTGAACTACAGCTAGCAGTCAGCTGAAGTAGCTGCAGTACTGCACTCTAACCACTGCGCCACCTCGGCTCTTATTTCACCCTAACAATAATATATGTTCTTTCTTTTTCTTTCTTTCTTTCCTTCCTTCCTTCCTTCCTTCCTCCCTCCCTCCCTCCCTCCCTCCTTCCTTCCTTTCTTTCTTTCTTTCTTTCTTTCTTTCTTTCTTTCTATCTTTCTATATCTATCTATATCTATCTATCTATCTATCTATCTATCATCTATCTATCTATCATCTGTCTGTCTATCTATCTATCATCTATCTATCATCTATCTATCATCTATCTATCATCTATCTATCTATCATCTATCTATCTATCTATCTATCTATCATCTATCATTATCTATCATCTGGCTGTCTGTCTGGCTGTCTGTCTGTCTGTCTATCATCTATCTATCTATCTATCTATCTATCTATCTATCTATCTATCTATCTATCTATCTATCTATCCATCTATCTATCATCTATCTATCTATCTATCATCTATCTATCTATCTATCTATCTATCATCTCTCTCTCTCTCTCCCTCTCTCTCCCTCTCTCTCTCTCTCTCTCTCTCTCTCCCTCCCTCCCTCCCTCCCTGATTGGAAATACAGTACCAAAAGTAGTGACCTTTGATTACTCCAGATTTAACTTGTCTAAAAACAACAAAATCTTGATAGAGAATAAAACACTAGTTGATTCCTATCCTCTCTAATCTAACTTCTCGACTCAGTTGCCCATCCTATCTTTTCTTTTTAAAAAAAAAAATCTATTAATCATTTTAAAAAGAAGAGCGAACACTTAAACAAACGAGAAAAAAATTGATAAAGAGGTAGAATATCCACACACAAACAAAACGTCTATTGGGGTTGTATAGTTAATGCTCAGTACATCACTAATGAAAAAATAATCGTGAAAATCAACGTACATTAAATAATTTCAAAAAGGTGCGAAAGAATTTGGATATCTGAGTTTAGTACCCCAAACTTATCTTTTTTTCAGAAATCAGGCGTCCAACAATCAATTTCCTCAAAGCCCTTTTTACTTCCTTATTCCTCAGTGTATATATGAATGGGTTCAGCATGGGAGTGATGATGGCATAGAACACAGCCAGCATCCCATACATGGCATGGTTTGAAGCCGGTTGCATGTAGATAAAAATGGAGGGGCTATAATATAGTAGCACTACAGTGAGATGAGCACTGCAAGTTGAAAAGGCCCGATGTCTTCCTTCCATCGTTTGGATTTTCAAAATAGCAGAAGCTATGTAGGAATAGGAAATACATATCAGTAGAAAGCAACCTGTGCCCACCAGGGCAATGTTTATCCTTATCATGGCATGATTCACAGTTATATCAGCACAGGCCAGCTTTAGCACAGGGGGTATGTCACAAAAGAAATAGTTAACCCGGTTAGGACCGCAGTAAGGCAGACGGAAAGTTAGACTGGTGTGTATTGCTGCGTGAAAGGAACCCGTAAACCACGTGCCAGTTACGAGTCCCAAGGAGATTCTTCTGTTCATCAATGTGGTATAATTCAGTGGACGGCAGATAGCAAGGTAACGGTCATAAGCCATGACAGTATAAAGGAAACATTCAGTGCTGGCCAGAAAGTGGAAGGCGTAGAGTTGAAGGACACAACTTCCAAAGGAGATGGCTCTGTACCTAGGTGCTATGAAGCTGACCAGAATTTGGGGGACAGTGACTGAGGAGAGGCAGGTGTCCAGAAGAGAGAGGTTGCAGAGAAAAAAGTACATGGGGAGACCATGAAGATGAGGTTCAACCACAACAGTGACTAGGATGAGGAGGTTCCCCAGCACTGTCAGTAAGTAGATGACCGTGAAGATGACGAAGAATAGAAAGGGAAATCGGGCAGTGTTTGGTATTCCCCCAAGGATGAAGACACTCACTTTGGTTTGATTGTCTAGATCCATCTGCTAGAAACAGTAGCAGTCTGAAGGGCATCAAAATCTGGAGAGCAGGAACTGTGAAATCAGGGAAATAATTGAAACGGATGATCAAGCTATGAATTTATTTGATAGCAAGATAGCGAGATAGCGAGATGGAGATGGAGATGGAGATGGAGATGATAGAGATACCGAGAAAGATGGAGATGGAGATAGAGATAGATGATATAGATTTAGATTTTAATACAACCTCCCATAAATCCGTCTTAAAGTGCACAGTCATAGCAAAACCAACATTGAATGATTAAAATGCAACATAAAACTGCAATAAATGAAAAACCAGAAAAAGCCTTCATTTCTCTCCTCTCCTTTTTGGACAGGGGCTGCCTGTTGGGCCCAGTCCAAGAAAGACATGGAATAATCCAGCCAGAGTTCATTTCTTTATTTGCTTAGACCCAATAGACAGAATCTTGCCAGATTAAACCTTTGCTACTCTCACCCGAATGGATATACCCTGGGAGATTCTAGGGAGTGGTTATTCTAAGGTGTCTTCCTCTTCGTCTCTGTGCTGTGCTGTCTCTTACCTCCCTCCTTGAATGTACTTCCTCCTTCCTGGGATACTGATGCTTCACAGTAGTCCATCATGTTGCTGATGGAATGATGGAATAGTGTATCATAAAAGGAGGAAAGACTGACTGAGAAAGATTGATTGGTTCATTGTCTCTTCTAGATCTTCCATAACTTAGCAGCAATTGAGGGTAGGTGTTCTATCACAATCATATTTCCAATAAAAGGAGCATTGGTGGTGTTGGAAGAAATGTCCATCTGGGTTCAGTTCCAAGTGGGGAGAAAGACACTGGAAACATGGAGGCTGCTTGGAAGGATGGTTTAATGAAGCCCATGGTCCTGGTGCAGCTGAACACATGGAGTGGAGAGTGAGTATTATTTATACCCTCTCTTGGGCTTTGAACCTGAGCTTCCTGTTCCTGTAGCAAGGGCAGGTATCCTATTGGTTGCTGTAGGGGTCATGTGCAAATCCTAGGAGTTTGTCTGAGATAAGTCTGGTTGAACTGTGCTGGGTGATGTAATGTCCCCAGGTGCCATGTGGTGAGCTCTGCTGCTAGATGGGTAGAGGGCTAATCCTATTATGTCCTGAGGGTGAAGGTCTTTTGTCTTGTAGATAAGATGGCCCAGTCTTTTGTCTTGTAGATAAGCTGGCACCAAAATATTTGCGGGGGGGGGGGGAAGGGAGCTGGGGCTGAGTTTCTGTTTCCTTTAAGATTTTTATTTCTCTCTTAGGGGAAATATTCTGCCTTTTTAATATTTCCTAGAATATTTCATTCTTCTAGGAGAGGGGTGGGTGCTAACTTTCTACAGTGGCTTCATCCATAAGAGAAAAATCCACCTCAAAGGGGATTTGAAGTCACAGCTCTGCTTGCAAGGACCTTTCACACTGCATCTCTGATTGAGTGGCCAGAAATAAAGACTTTCCTAGCTGTAAATTGTGTTGTGCTGACATCTCCAGGTACAAGCGACCCACAAGCAGTTTAACGATAGAATAAAGTATGGGGATCTGTTAGGTTTTGATGGGGATGGGAGAGGAGCAAAAAGGAAAATTCATTTTATGAGATGTCTCCATTTTAAAGGTGAGGTGCCTGAACTTTTTTCTTTCTTATCAAAAATACAATATTAATACTGTTTTAAGACCTAGATTACCGCAGAGAGAACAGGGCTTCCTAAGTCAGCAAATCCAATGCCCTCTGAAGAAGGATATGAATAGATTTTGCCTTGCTGGCAATAGTCAGAGGTAGACTATTCCTGGAAAAGGAAGTTGGAGTACAGATTCCAGGCTGATTTAATAAGAGGGTTTTCTTCGATGACGTCAGCCTGTTAAATGGATCCCATGTCAGCCTGCCATTGTGACTGGCTGTGTTTTTGTTGACTTTTCTAGACTGAAAAGTCTAGAAATTCTAAAAAGATGATTCTAAAAAGATGATTAGGGGACTGGAGGCTAAAATATATGAAGAACGGTTGCAGGAACTGGGTATGTCTAGTTTAATGAAAAGAAGGACTAGGGGAGACATGGTAGCAGTGTTCCAATATCTCAGGGGCTGCCACAAAGAAGAGGGAGTCAAGCTATTCTCCAAAGCACCTGAGGGTAGGACAAGAAGCAATGGGTGGAAACTAATCAAGGAGAGAAGCAACTTAGAACTAAGGAGAAATTTCCTGACAGTTAGAACAATTAATCAGTGGAACAACTTGCCTCCAGAAGTTGTGGGTGCTCCAACACTGGAAGTTTTTAAGAAGATGTTGGATAACCATTTGTCTGAAGTGGTGTAGAGTTTCCTGCCTAAGCAGGGGGTTGGACTAGAAGACCTCCAAGGTCCCTTCCAACTCTGTTATTTCTATTTCTATTTCTGAATGGATTTTCCTCTGATTTTTTCATTTCATTTCATACTGAAATAGTATAGGATCTCCTGCCTGAGCAGAGGAATGCACTAGCAATAGCAATAGCACTTAGACTTACTGTATATACCGCTTCATAGTGCTTTTACAGCCCTCTCTAAGCAGTTTACAGAGTCAGCATATTGCCCCCAACAATCTGGGTCCTCATTTTACCCACCTCGGAAGGATGGAAGGCTGAGTCAACCTTGAGCCGGTGAGATTTGAACTGCCGAACTGCAGCTAGCAGTCAGCTGAAGTAGCCTGCAGTACTGCACTCTAACCACTGTGCCACCTGGGCTCTAGAAGTCCTCCAAGGTCCCTTTCAACTTTGTTATTCTGTTATTTCCTAAGAATAACTTTGTTCTGGAAACTGCAAAGAAAATTCTCAGTGAAGAGGGGGGGGGAAACCCTTTTCTAGAACACACACTATGAGAAAATTCCCAGATTGCAAATGGAATAAAAGGTGAAAATTAAATTTCCTAAATTGTTACATTGCATGTCTCTAGGAAACATGGAATACTGGGGCTCTTTTTTATTTATTTATTTATATTTATTTATTTGTCAAGCGTACATATGATTACAAACAAAGTGTAAACAAAGTATAAACATGTTTGTGAATATATAAGAAGTACAATCATGGTTATGAGTACAAGAAATTTTACGAATATATGGGTACATTAGGACAGGGACGGTAGGCACGATGGTGCGCTTATGCACGCCCCTTACAGACCTCTTAGGTAGTATATAGTACCTCTTATACTTGTATCTTATAGTACCTCTTGTACTTGTATTATGGATTAAATAACAACCATCACCACCCACCACCCCAAAAACAGTTAGTCTAAGCTTAAAAGTCTCTATGTTTTAAACTGAGGAGAATTTGTCCACCTTCTCACACCTACTCCTAACCCCACCTTTGAATATAATCTCAAACCAGTCTCCTAGATTTATGAGTTCCTATTGAAATCACAAGTTTATATTCTGATATACTTACCTTACCTAAAGCGGTCTCTCAATATGGTATCTAGCTGTTGTGTTTAAGTGATGCAGTTTGTGACTGTTTATGTTCTAAACTGTCACAGTCTGAATCTCTAGGGCTACAGCAACCCAAAAGGGAAGCATAAGAAAGCAAATTTCAGCCTTTTGGAAGGCTCTTTCTCCATTACATCTGGCACAACTGGGAAAAGACAAAACAGTGTTCCTATTCTCAGTAAGCATTGCCTCAACAAGAAGAAATATAACTTTGGTGTCCCCCAGGGTTAAACCACATGGCTAGATGCCATTTTGATTCATTCCCATTGGCTAAGAGACTAACTGTTGAAACCGGAACTCTGTAGCTTAAAGTGTAATTCCACTTAAAGCTCTCCTTTCTCTTTGTCTCTTTGTAACCTTCAGTCCTAGGGGAACAATTTTTTGAATTGAAGGTCCTCAAATGGGCTAACTTAAAAAAATTCATCCAAAATCTAGGATCCACGACTTTGTATCAAGGCTACAGCTGTGCAGATGGTCAACAGTATTAAGTATCTGGGGGTGCAGATAACTAACAATCTGACTTGGTCTCTTCAGACATTATCTTTATTGAAGCATGCAAACCAGCGTTTGCATTTCCTGTATCGGATGAGGAGAGCACCTCTTTCTCCTTCTGTCTTGGCCACTTTTTATAGAGGCACAATTGAGAGCGTTTTAACAAACTGCATCACTGTTTGGTTTGGTGGCAGCCATGCCTCAGATAGAAAGTCCGTACAGAGAGTGGTAAGGACAGCGGAGATGATTATCGGAAGCTCGCTTCCCGTTATTCAGGATACTGCTTATAAGTACTATGTGCTTAGAGCTCGAAGCATTGTTAGAGACCTCACACACCCCACTTCACGATCTGTTGCTCCCCTGTGGGAGGAGGTTTTGAACTATTTATAGCCAGGACTACCAGATTCTGTAACAGCTTTGTTCCTTATGCCATCCATCTTGTAAATTCGCAGGATTCTTTTTTTTCGCCATGTATATGTACTGTATACATTTGAGCTAGACTGTGATGTTTCTCTGTGATATAGATCAGGGGTGAAATCCAGCAGGTTCTGACAGGTTCTGGAGAACTGGTAGCGGAAATTTTGAGTAGTTCGGAGAACTGGCAAATACCACCTCTGGCTGGCCCCAGAGTAGGGTGGGAATGGAGATTTTGCAATATCCTTCCCCCAAGAGTGGGGAGGGAATGGGGATTTTGCACTATCCTTCCCCTGTCACGCACACCAAGCCACGCCCACCAAGCCACACCATGCCCACCAAGCCACGCCCACAGAACCGGTAGTAAAAAAAATTGGATTTCACCACTGATATAGATGTGTGTATATGTGGGTATATGAATAATGGTTAACCTTTGAGAGCTGAATGCAATGAAATTTCATTTTAATGTATGCTTATTAGTGTACATTTAAAGTGACAATCAAGTTTTTATTCTTCATTCTGGTTGGATTAGAATGTTAAGGATCTTCAGGCCAGCTTTATTGGCAAAGTTGTGGTTGTGCAGCAGCCCTGCACTACTTTGAAGCACCACCACAACATCATGATCAGTGGGTCTAGGTCCCAGGACAACTTGCCACAGCCAACTCACCGCCACCAACTCACCATGGAACAACTCCCTGTGGTCAACGTAATGCAAAATAACTGTACTCTAGACCTGTTCCTTTCTTATTATTTTTATTAGTAATATTGATATTATTAATAATAAAATCCCAATGATTTTAATAAAACTAAGAAAGGAGGAAGAGGCAGGTGGTCAACCTAATAATATTAAGAGAGGAACGGGTCTAGAGTACAATTATCTTGCGTTGAGTTGTCCTACAGTGAGGTGTCTCTTGACAAGTTGGTGCTGGAGAGTTGGCAGTGGAGAGTTCGTCACGGTGAGTTGGCAGCGGCAAGTTGGTCATGCCCAGTTGTCTGATTCCGTGATCATCCCAGTGCCGAAGAAACCCTCCATCAAGGAACTAAATACACTCAAAACCGTAGAAATGGTGGTGGATTTTAGAAGAAAACCTCCTATACTACCACCTCTTACAATACTAGACAACATAGTATCAACAGTAGAGTCCTTCAAGTTTCTAGGTTCTATCATATCTCAAGACTTAAAATGGACACCTAACATTAAAAACGTCATCAAAAAAGCAAAACAAAGAATGTTCTTTCTGCGCCAACTCAGAAAGCTCAAACTGCCCAAGGAGCTGCTGATTCAGTTCTACAGAGGAATTATTGAGTCTGTCATCTGCACCTCCATAACTGTCTGGTTTGGCTCTGCAACCAAACAAGACAAACACAGACTTCAACGGATAATTAGAACTGCAGAAAAAACAATTGCTATCAACCTGTCTTCCATTGAGGATCTGTATACTGCACGAGTCAAAAGAGGGCTGTGAAAATATCTACAGACCCCTCACATC
>QLTV01003813.1:939055-949789 GCA_003457575.1 Thermophis baileyi | reverse complement strand
AGATAGATAGATAGATAGATAGATAGATAGATAGATAGATAGATAGATAGATAGATAGATAGATAGATAGATAGATAGATAGATAGATAGATAGATAGATAGATAGATAGATAGATAGATAGATAGATAGATAGATAGATAGATAGATAGATAAAGAGAGAGAGAGAGATGATATATATCTTGCATGCACGCACTGGCCCCCTGGTCTTCCGGTTTCTGATGCATGCTGGAAACCGGAAGATCATCTTCTCAGCACGCGCATGCACACCGGGCGGCTACTCTTCCGGTTTCCGGTGCTCCTGCATGTGTGAAGACCAGCTGGCTGGCATGCTGGAACCCGGAAAAGCAACCAGCAACGGCTCGCGTGCCCAGAGAGATGGCTCTGCGTGCCACTTCCGGCACATGTGCCATAGGTTCGCCATCCCGGGGCTAGGGAAAGGCAACTAAATCAAATCTGGAGAAGAAAACTCCAATACAGGTGTGCTCAACCAGAAAGAGGAGCTGCTCCAATTCTGAAGACTGGTGCTCCAACAGAAATTGTGTTTGGGGTTATGTTTGAGTAATGCTTGGGTAATGGCACTGTTTTATTCTGCTCAGGCTTAAATGACAGAATTTGTTAGCAAACACAGATTTTTTTTGGGGGGGGGGAGTGTCAGATTTCAAAAGAAGATTAAATCCAAGGAAATGCTATTGGAAATTGAGTGTTAATCCCTACTTCTCTCCTGTTTTCAGGAATTCTAAGTAATATTAACAAGGATCCTCCTTGATACATACAAATCTAAATACAGAAATTGAAGGAGAGGCAGGGAGACAAGACAGATTGTAGTAGATGAACTAGCATGTGGATTAATATCTGGATAATGCAGAAAATCTAATTCTCCAGGGAACATCTTTTTTAAAAAAAATCCAGAATGTACAAAATTTCTAAGTGAGTGCTATGATTTATTTCACTCCTCATTTAAAGATGGGAAAAAATATTTGGTATGGAAAGAACCATAATTCAGTGATAGAATCAATGTGGTGTAATAGTCAAGGTCACTCACCCACACTCCATTCTACCTCAGACTGTTATAATGTGGACAAAAAAAAAGAGAGATCCCCTTCCATTCCCCACCATCCAGTCAGAGTTGAAGAAGCTTCTTGGATGAGAAGCGAAACGTCTTCAAAGAAAAACCAGAAAGTCCAGTTGCCTCTTGAAAAAAGCACCTTTGGGACAACCATGACCTGGACGACTGAAAATCTCCATAGACATCCCCTTGTAAGTTACCTTAATCTCCAGGAGGGAAGGTAAGATACAAATCAAATAAATAAATCAGATTTTCAAAAGATTCCTATTTCTAGCCAGTTCTCCTATTATGGAAAACCTCTCCATTTACAAAGCTGGTGGTAGACACCACGAGGAAACCCACATTTTGGAGAACGGATCTTCGTCATCACAAATATTCTTAAGTATTCTTAAGATGCTTTGTCTATTTAAAAGGAAATACAAAGGTTCTAGAGGCCAACATCCTCAGATAGATGCCACCTTTAGAGGTTGAGGCAAACCATTTTGAGAACGAGGATGATTAGGGGACTGGAGACTAAAACATATGAAGTACAGGAACTGGGCATGGCTAGTCTACTGAAGAGAAGGACCAGGGGAGACATGATAGCAGTGTTTCAATATTAGAGGGGCTTTCACAGAGAGGAAGGGATCAACCTATTTTCCAAGGCACCCGAAGGCCAGACAAGGAATAATGGATGGAAACTGATCAAGGAGAGATTCAACCTAGAAATAAGGAGAAATTTCCTGGCAGTGAGAGCAATCAACCCATGGAACAGAAGTTGCCTTCGGGAGTTGTGGGAGCTTCATCACTGGAGGCTTTCAAGAAGAGACTGGACTGCCATCTGTCAGAAATGGTGTAGGGCCTCCTTCTTGGGCGGGGGGGGGGTTGGACTAGATGACCTACAAGGTCCCTTCCAACTCTTGTTAATCTGTTAAATTTGTCCTGGACTTCCTTTGGATTAGCACTCTGTACAAATCTAATAAATAAAGGAATGCAAGGAAGAGACTGGAAGCTTCTGCGGAGCATCAACCCGACTCTAGTTACTGGAAACAAGCAGCTTCATGAAGTATCGTTTCAATTACTATTGCTTCCATTAGTCGTTGCTCAGATCATCTACATTTTGCATCTATCCTTCTCTTCTTATAACCGAGAAGGAGGCAATAGAAAGAGGTCTACCCAAAGAGGCTAAGGTTATTATTGTAATAGTAAATGAGGGCTTATGGTTATATCCTAACCAATGACACAGGATGGGCTCCCCTTTTGCTAGAGGTGCTTAAGCAGAAGCAAAACAGATTGATTTTATTTGGATTCCTGCCTGGAGCAGAAGATCAGGTTCCAGGATCTCAAAGTCCCATTCCAGCTCAAGAATCCTATGTTTCTACTGGTAATAACACAGCATCTTACCTCTCCATTTGGTGCAAAATAGAGCGTTTAAAAGCTACTCCATTACAGAGCTCTCTTCAGTTGCTTCTTACACATTTCTAGAAATTTACAGTTTCCCTTCATCAGTGTCTAGTTGAAAGCAGCATGAGTTCAGAGAAGTCTGTTTTTAATGCTGGCCCACCAGAGAACATCTAATCAGAAGACAATATAGCTGATCCTTGCTGGGTTTAGGATTTAGGCTGTTCTTCTGACTTATTCGTCTAGCAATTCTGGAACTTCCCATAAGCTCTGATAGAGGGTTGCAACGAGCTAATTTACTGCTCGTGTGCTTGTCACCACCTCTTTCCCTTTTATTCTTTTGTCTCCCTCAAGGTCACAGCAGTGAGGATTTCATTGGTTTCCAGGGAAAGACAGAACAGCACCCTCTGCTGGCCAAGTCTAGGGAGACTTATTTGAAAATGGGAGGTTAAAGAACAGATCATTAACCAGATCAAGACCAGATCAATGTTCTCTAATCAAGTAGAAGAGAGGTACAGACTCACAGATTTGGAAATGGACTATTTAGGTTAAATTCTCTGAACACATGGATACAAGCAGAGGTGGTATTCTGCCGGTTCGGACCGGTTCGGGCGAACTGGTAGTAGTGATCTGCGGGTGGGCGAACTGGTAGTAGCGACCCGCCCCCACCCACCCACCCGTCTTCCTACTTAGGCACATTTTGAAGCCGCGCACATGCGCGTCCTCACATTTGCGAACCGGTAGAGAAAGTGAGTGAATACCACCTCTGGATACAAATCTCCAACAGACAAATGAATACAATGGGTGTAGGAAAGAAAGTTGGTAGCGATTTTGTAAACTTTATATGCAGCAAGAGGGAAGAGAACTCACAACTGATTGAATGTCATTTCTCTCGTAGAATAACAGAGTTGGAAAGGACCTTGGGAGGCCATCTCATCCAATCCCTTGCATGAGCAGGAGACCCAATGCCATTTCATACAAATGGTTGTCCAATCTCTTCTTGAAAGCCACCAGTGATGGGGCACCCACAACTTCTGAAGGCAAGCCATTCCATTGGTCGATTAGTCTCACCATTAGGAAATTTGTCCTTATTTCTAGGTTGCTTCTCTCCTTGATTAGTTTCCATCCATTGGTTCTTGTCTGGCCTTCTGGTGCTTTGGAGAATAGTTTGCTCCCTTCATTTTTGTGGCAGCCCCTCAAGTATTGGAACACTGCTATCATGTCACCCCTGGTCTTTCTCTTCACTAGACTAGCCATGCCCAGTTCCTGCAACCGTTCTTCATATGTTTTAGTCTCCAGTCCTTTAATCATCTTTGTTGCTCTTCTCTGTACTCTTTCCAGAGTCTCAACATCTATTTTATATTGTGATGACCAAAACTGGATACAGTATTCACTCTTCGGTTAGTTAGAACATAGACTCATAAGGCTGGAGGGGACCTCGAAGGTCTTCTCAAGGCTGGAAGGCTTATACCATCCCAGTCAAATGATCGTCCAATCTATTTTTGAAAACCTCCAGTGATGGAGCACCCACAACTCCAATTAATCATTGATTAATTATTCTCATTCTCAGAAAATTTCTCCTTACTTCTAGGTTGGATCTCTGTTTAACAAGCTTCTACCCATTGCTTCTTATCCTGCCCTCAGGTGCCTTAGAGGCACAGTCTCCAACCTTTCTGGCTTTATAGACCAGCAGGGAGGGAGGAGAGGGGATGGTTCCATGCAAGTGGTGGGCAAGAATGTGCGCGTAACTGGTAGACAAGAGCATGCACACACACACACACACACACACAACTCCATTTGCATAAGCAATGGGTACTTGCACCCGCTGCTTGCACAAATGGAGCTTCATGCATGGGTGAATGCATCTCCCCTGCTGCTTGCGCAAGTGGAGCTGCATGCACATGCCCACTGCTTCCGCAGCTCGGTTCCGAACGGGCTACAGCCTGGTACTGGGCCACGGCTCAGGAGTTGGGGACCCCTGCCTTAGAGAATAAGTCAACATCCTCTTCTCTGTGACATCCCCTCAATGTTCCAACTGACGAACCCAACCAACGCAAGCATGGCTGAGACGATCCAATCTCTTAATGCAAAACTTTATTGAGTACATCATTTCGGCAAAGATGAGGGCAAAGCCAGGTCTAACTATTTCCTGCAGAAACCCACATAGTTAAAGTTTAGATTCTCCCTTCCCCTATCAGACCAGGTCACATTGTCCAATGGAGTCTCATGGTATTGCTATGAGAAAGTCTTTTAGCTCTGGCAAACACCTGCCACAGTGTCATTGGTTCTCACGGCTGGCTTCTTGACGTCTAAAGCCTACATTCCATCTCCCCCTTCCCTCCCCTCTGGTTCATTGGCAAGCTGAGAAGTAGTAATAGTTGCAACAGCAAAAGTGCCTTTTGAAGCTTGATATCAAGTGCTGGAAGACCGTCATCATGTCCTCCTAATTGTCTGAGCAGCATTCCAGACTTAGGGGAAGCAAAGAGCATTATAGACACAGTTGCAAAATCTTTGTGAGAGATTGTGGAGCAGCAATGCCATGTCAAAATTTTCACACAGACAAGGGCGTCCCCAGGAAGAGAGTCAAGAAAAGTCAAGATAGTGACCACAATTGGGTGATCAGAATCTCTTTTCTTTTGTGCCGTGCATGATGACACATGTTAAGGTGGGTAAAATGAGGACCCAGATTGTTGGGGGCAATATGCTAACTCTGTAAACCGCTTAGAGAGGGCTGTAAAGCACTGTGAAGCGGTATATAAGTCTAAGTGCTATTGCTATTAAAAAAGGCACAACTTCATTCTCACAGTGTCAACCCTGATGCTGACCTGGGTGAAGCTACCTTGGAGCTTCAGAGTTGCCACACTGGAGCGAGGGATAGGGAGGGGGGATTAGCGATAGCTGGGCTTGTGTAGTCATAATAAAATACTTTCTCAAGACTTTCTTCTGGGAACCAAGGACATTCTCACATTTAGCCGAAGGAAGGAAGGAGACCAATGGGCGCTGCAGTGATTGGGCCATGTGACTGATTGTTTGGGGTTGGGGAAAAAACTTTTAATTAGGTGAAAACCAATGGGCCCCTCAGAGTTGGTTTTCACCAGATATGTGCTAATATGATATTTCCAATAAAGCTATTCTTTGAGGAATTCACCTGCCTCGGAGTTTTTGTTTGCAATGGATCTATTACTTGGAACCCTGACACACAGTTTGCTGGACTTATTTTTATGACCTCCCCGTCTTGGTGATACCATTGCATGTAGATGTATCCCAAACAGAGAGATGTTCCTAACACTCTCCATTTCCCTGGGATTAAAGTCCTCAGTAGTACCAACATATGAAATTTATTTCCATTCCTTCAACAGGAGCTTAAGGCAACTTACTTAGGGATCTTTCTTCCTTTCATCGTCACAACACCTTTGGGTGGTAGGCTAGGCTGAGGCCAAGATTGTTCCAAAGTCTACCAGTAGATTTCTGCAGCTGAAGGTAGAGTTGAACCTGGATCTGCCCTGTCCTAGTCCAACACTTGAACAGCTATACCACAGTCATTCACAATTCATAGAATACTAAATTCTAAGAACAAATAACCAATGAGAATGGATGCCTTTATGTCCTTCAATGCTACATACTAGATTATGATTCTTCTGTGTAAGATTTACTTTGGGGAGTTATTCAACCATTTCCTATATTCCTATAAAATTAGAACCTCCTAGTCCAGCGGTTCTCAACCTGTGGGTCGCGACCCCTTTGGGGGTCGAACTGCCATTTCACAGGGGTCGCCGCGCACGTTAGCCCGCCATCTTGGTGCCACCGTCACTGCAGGGGTGAAATGCTCCCGGTTCGGCCGTGTCTGCGGGTCGCCGGATAGCCAGTAGCGACAGAAGCGGGAGACTTCGCCCACCCGCCCGGACGCCGCCATTTGGGTTCTTTTACCCTCTGCGCATCCACCCCTGGTGGCACGCCCCCTTTGTCACCTCATCGCGTGCAGGGAGGGGGTCATGGGCGGCGGCGGGGGGTCACGGGGGGGTCGTGGCATTAGAAAGGTTGAGAACCACTGTCCTAGTCCATATTTGCAAAGACAATGATGTATTTAACTTAAACAACACTAAAGACACTAAAAAGGTGGACCTTTTAAGATGTAGAAAGGAGGTCAACAGAAAAGGTCATTGCTGTAAGCTAGACAGAGGAACTGAAATAAAACATACCAGAATAAAGGAATGGTGAACCATTAATTTATTTTTGCTAGGGAAAGTCCATGGATATGTCCATGTCTCCACCCAGGTTAAGTTCAACTTGAGGGAATCTTAATCTTTTTATGTACAGATCTCCAATTTGTATTGCTGAGAGATATTCAGTACTAGTAGATGGATACCCATGCTTCGCTACAAAACTATGTGATCGGGCTTGATAAATTGACAGTTAAAGCTTGAACATTAATGAGTAGTTACGATCGGCCTCTCCTCTCCCCCTTCTCTCCCTCAGGCTTGCCCCACAGAAGCCTCTCCTCTCCCCTTCTCTCCCCTTCTCTCCCTTAGGCTTGCCCCACAGAAGCCTCTCCTCTCCTATCCCCCTTGTCTCCCTCAGGCTTGCCCCACTGATCCCCCCCTATCCCCTTCCCTCAGGCTTGCCCCATTGGTCCTCTCCTATCTTATCCCCTTCTCTCCCTTTCAGGTAGGGATGGGGAGTAGAATGTCTAACTCCTTAGCATGGAGTAGAATGTCTAAACTCACAGCCCGCAGGCTAGATGAGTCACACGCTGGCCATGCCCACTGGCAGTTGGAATAGAGTTCTTTTCAGGTGGGGAGGGGGAGTAGAACGTCTAACTCCTTAGCATCAGAGCATGTTAATAATAATATAAGAAATAACTATTGATCTGATGGTCATTTCAAAAAATCCTTTCTTAGCTAGCACCTAGAAGCCAAGAGGAACATACGTGCTAAGTTTCAAGTTTGTAGGCTTTACGGTTCTGGAGATTTCGTGATGATGCGTGAGTGGCATTTGGCTTTTATATATATAGAGATTAGAGCCTACTCAATAGATCAGAGTGAACCGAGACCTGGAATACAAGGACAGTTGAGGACGTCAAATAGAAAAAGCAGGAGACCTGTTTTCTCTTGTTCTATAGTAGAAGACATGTCCATGTTATGACGTTATGAAAAGACATATTCAAAATGAGTGTCTGTCTGTCTATCTGTCTATCCATCCATCCATCTGACATCCATCCATCCATCCTAAGAGGAAGAGCAATTGAACAAGGGACCTAGAGAAGAGATAATGTCCTTCCATTGGATGGATCCAAGCAGAAGTTAGAAAGCCCCCAGGAAGACCCTTACATTTGGATTCCTGCAGTGAGCAATGGGTTCATTCATATCCATATATCACCACTACAATTTTATGATTCTACCTAAAACAAATCAAAACTGAGAAACAACGCACAACTACAACCAATGCCCCTCAAAAGATACAAAGAGAAAAGAAAAGTCTAGATGAATCCAACACCTTCTTGTTCAAAGTTGGAAGAGGAAATTCTTTTATTATTATTCTGCTCTTGGCATTGTAGGTGGATTAAGAACTGTGGTGGCACACTGATTTGAGTGCAGTACTGCAGGCTACTTCTGCTGACTGCCGGCTGACTGCAATTTGGCAGTTCGAATCTCATAAGGCTCAAGGTTGACTCAGCCTTCCTTCCATCCTTCCGAGATGGGTAAAATGAGGACCCGGATTGTTGGGGGCAATATGCTGACTCTGTAGACCGCTTAGAGAGGGCTGTAAAGCACTGTGAAGCGGTATATAAGTCTAAGTACTATTGCTAGTGGTATTTTTGAGTTTGTCCAAATCAGAGACCAATACATATTCACAAAAGCAATATATATATATATATGCTGTTTTAGTTGAAGGCAAAGCCAAGCTTATAGAGGGCAAGGGATGCAATTTCATTTTTTTATAAAATTGTGAAAATTATAAGATCCCTTCAGTCTGCATTGCAAAAAACTGATTGGATTATGGCCAAATACACACCAGTGAGTTCAGGATAGTGAAGTTAAGATGAGAATCTAATGGCTTCCTTGAGTTAAACAGGGATCTAAGAATGGATCTGGTTGAGATATTACATTCCGAAAGTCTCCTTGCTTTCCAGCAGTTCTATTTATCCAAAACAGGATTGATGTTCTCCCTTTTATAGCTGAGTTCACAAAGTGTGTGTACAGACTGCCTTTGAGGCACATGGAATATACTGGTTTACCCTAACTGACTTTATTTATTTAGTGGATTTATACGGCCACGCATCTCACATAGGTGATTCCAATGCCATTTTCTTCTACAAATCAGCTGAATCTAGTTGATTTATAGCTGGGCCAGAAGTTTGTTTTCTCTGGGAAGATGTATTTGGTGAAGGACTCTTGATGCAGGGGTGGGATTCAGCCAGTTCGGACCGGTTCGGGCGAACTGGATGCTAATTTTACATCTGGTTCACCGAACTGGTAGTTGCAAGCACTGGCTGGCCCTGCCCACCCCACCCCTCCCAGGAGTCTCCATGCGGCCCATTTTGGATGCCAGGTAAGTGCAGGGCCCATGCGGAGGCTCTGGGAGGGCGAAAAACGGGCCTCCCAGAAGTTCTGGAAGTCCGGAAATGGGCCTGTTTCCGGCCTCCCGGAGGCTAGAGGAAAGCCTCTGGAGCCTGGGGAGGGCGAAAAAGTCTTCCCCCCACCATGGTGCAGGAGGCCGAGTAGGCCATGCCCACCATGGCCACGCCCACCCAGCAACCGGGCAGAGAACCGGTTGCTAAAATTTTTGGATCCCACCTCTGTCTTGATGGTTAAGCTCTATTTCATCATGAAGGTAACCAATGGTCATGCTAGGTGAGTAGAGAAATACTGGAAGAAGCTGAATTGAGAAGACTGTTGATGATAGCTTAAAGGTCCACATAACTGCAGATCTAGTAGTGAGACAGATGCTACTCTTCATACATTGTGATGTTTCTTTCCACAGAAAACACTATTTCTGGTCTCCAAAAGAAAACTGGAGAAAAAAGAGAATACCTACACTGTTATAAGCTGTAATTATTCTCTAGGTATAAATTCCCTTTGGGTCAAAAAGACCCACAAAGAAAGATATTTTTTTTGCTCCATAAATGTCCCCACCCTACCAGCAATGCAATTGGGCATGAAGTCATAACTAACGGGTCTGCTTGATTTTAGTGGAGCACAAATTTGGACCCCATGCCTTGTTAGCAAGTGAGTTTCTCAGGGACATTTCTGTTATTTATAATTGGCTCACCGGAGAGTGATCAATCAGGAGAAAGACAAATTGTTCTGGCTCTGAGGAATGAGAAGAGAGGAAGCTTGGGATTCACAGAAGATAAAGATATGGAGGGAGGTTCTCAGGACAAAACCGTGTTCTGATATGCCAGAGACCACTTGGTCCTCTTAATGGACCATTACGTTGTGCAAGTTCTGCAAGTGTAAAGGAACATCTCAGTGCAAATCAAGAGCTCCCAAATTAGGTGGGAAGAAACCTAATTTGAATGTCATGGTCCTCCACCACACATCAGTTGAAGGCAACTTTTTGGCTGGCTTTCATGCAACAGGTTAAAACAACTGTCGGCAAAAAAAAAATCTCATTGACATCAACAGTCTGGAGGAAAATATGTTTGATGCAGCTGAAATGACATTAATGTAATTGAAGAGACAGGTCTATTCTGAGAAGACTCCCCCAAGCATCTTCCATGCAGAAAAAAAAACATTGAAGTTATTATCTGAAGTGATCAAGGAAATAATTGCTGATAGCTTCTTGTTAAGCGACTATGTGATTCAAACATTCTATCAGTATTGTCTTCCAGATAATTGCACTAGAGCAAACCTATCAGATATGTTAGTAAACGGTATGAATTACGTATGATTTATCTAATTAGATGATTCATGAGCCTCTGAAATTTTGTTCAGTTTGTCATTGAAATCTGTGAAGTTACAGCAAAAACTATATAAATAATTTACTTCTTAGATCAAGAGGACAGTGAAGACCATGGAAAACAGTTGTGGGAGTGTGTATGAAGGGAATTAAGCACTTCTGGCTGTTTCTTCTTTATTTCATTTATTTGTGAAAAACTATCACCTTCAACACCAAAAGTGAAGATACTGTGTTCTCACTATACTGGCAATTGTGTTATTAAGAAATAATAGGATAGGATAAGATAAGATAGGATAAGATAGGATAGGATAGGATAGGATAGGATAGGATAGGATAGGATAGGATAGGATAGGATAGGATAAGATAGGATAGGATAGGATAGGATAGG
>QLTV01003813.1:907394-918999 GCA_003457575.1 Thermophis baileyi | reverse complement strand
ATAGCCACTCCCCCACCCCTTCCCTGGAGTCGTGACTGGTGCAGCACCTGAAACCCGTCTGGGCAGATCTCTGAAAGGGGAACACCCCCCTCCTGTCCCAGCCAGGTTTCGGTTATACATGCCAGATCTGCTCTCTCCTCCAGGATTAAATCCCGGACGAGAGGGGCTTTGTTCACAATCGATCTGGCATTAAGCAGCAGCAGCCTGAGGCCAGGGCCCTGAAAACCCAAGTCACCAGAAGGGTCAGAACAGGCAATCGCTTTGATACAGCGAGTACTAGTTCTCCACACATGGTCTGCCCTTCGGTTCCCGCCGAAGGGAACTCTGCTTTGGCTCTTCTATATTCTTCTTCTAGGCATTTCTGTCGCTGTTTCTTCTCTTTATTTTTATTTGCCATATATGATATAGCAACTCCCCTCATGTATGCCTTCGCCGTGTCCCATAGATTTTGTAGGGATGTATCTTCTTTCTTATTTTCTTTAAAAAAAAACATTTGCTTTTCCATTGTCAGCCCCATATTTTTCCTCTTTTAAAATTGACCTATTTAATGTCTATCTTCCCATTTTCTTTTTGTGTCCTTTCCAACAAACCCTCATTGGGTTATGATCTGCCCACGTATTTGTGTCAATTTCTACTTCTTTCACTTCTGCATTTAATTCCATTGACATCCATACCATGTCGAGTCTGGACCAGGATTGATGTCTATTGGAATCATATGTATATTGTTTCTTCCCCTGGTTTCTCTCTCTCCAAGTGTCCTGCAAATTTAATTCATCTACCATTTTGAAGAAAGTTTTAGGCAAAATTCTTCTAATTCCTTTTTTTAATTTGTTGCTTCTATAATCTAATTCTTTGTCTGCTATCGCATTAAAATCTCTTAACATACAGAGATTGTCACATTCTATGTCTCGAGTAATATTGTGCAGTTTGTTGTAAAACTGTTCCTGTCCCCCATTGGGAGCATAGACTTCTACTAATAGGATCCACTTTTGGTTTAATATTATTTCCACGATTAAAATCCTACCCTCTTCATCTTTGTAAATTTGTTTGGCCAGTATTGTTTCCTTAATATACAATGCTACCCCTCTCTTTTTTTGTTGTGACAGTGATACAAATAAGTTCCCCAGTTTGGGGTACTCCAATACCTGGAGTACCTGTTTGTGCTGTTCTTTTATGTGCACTTCTTGTAGCGCTATTATATCCAGATTGTAGCTTTGTAGTTTATGAAACGTCTTTCTCCTTTTCACGGGAGAATTTAGTTCATTAATGTTCAATGATAAAATCTTTTTTTCCCTCCCCTTGTTCTTTTTCCCTCTTTCTAAGACATAGTTCCCTTTCTTCCACAACAGGTATTCTTTGATCTCTTTCTTCTACTAATTCCCTTTCTTCTGGTTCTTCCTCGCTCCCAAAATGTTGATTATAAAACTCCTCTGCTTTGTCCAAAAAGTCCACTCTATACCTCTTTTCTTGCCAGGTAACCATTATGCCTTCCGGTGTCAGCCATCTGAAGTTCATGTTATGTTTTGTCAACATTGATGTTAGGAACTGGTACGGTCTTCTCAGCTCCCTAACTCTTCTTGGGACCTGCTTTAGAACTGTCAGTTGTTTCCCTCTGTATTCTATTGGGTCATCCCTTGTCCTGTGCAGTACTTCATCCCGAATCGATTTCTTCACGAACTTAACATGTACTTCTTTTGGTAGATTGTGTCTCCTTGCATAATTTGTGTGTATTCTATAGGTCTCCTCTATTTCTGTTAGCATTTCCTCCTTTTCTATTCCAAGTGCTTTCGCTATTAGTTCTGCCATAACATCTGGCAAGTCTTCTCCTTTCTCCTCCCTAATGTTCTGGAAGCGTATGTAATGCGCTGCTTTTTCTGATTCAAGAAAGATAAATGTAGTCTCTAATTCCTTATTCGCCTGAATTAATTTCTCATTCATTTTATCTACTCTTTTTTCTTCTCTCTCCATCCTTTCCTCCATCACCTGCAGTTTCTGTTCATTTTTAGTAATTTGCTGTTGGAAAAATTCAAATTTATCATCCATCTTTTGCATTTTTTTTAAGTTCTCCCATATCATTTCTTACTTCTCCTATCTCTTTTTTCAATTCGTCGTGATTTTTAGTCATAGCTTCTTGCATTGACTGCAACAAGGCCTGCAGATCGAGTTGGACCTCTCCCTTTGGACCATGTCTTCTATCGATCTCTGCATTGATGGGCTAGTTGTAGCCAATGGTATCTGAGCAGTTTGCTTCCTCCCTATCCCTACTTTAGTACATAGTACTTGTCATCTTTAGAAGTTTTTCATAGTACTTGTCATCTTTAGAAGTTTTTCATAGTACTTGTCATCTTTAGAAGTTTTTCTGCAAAGTTGGACTCCAACCAACACTCCCATTACTTTTTCACACCGATAGAACCCTCCACTGCTCGTTACTTGAATTATTGATATTAATTGTTAGATATCAGACTTATTTTATTTGTCTAAACCTAACTATATATAACTTGTTGGTCTAGTACCATATATACTATTATCAATACACATAAGAATAATACCGCTAAACTTAGTAAATACAATCCTAGTAATACTTGTAATGTTTACAATAGTCACAGTGCTATATCAAAAATACTTCTAATAATAGCAGTGATGTTGATGATAACTTCTGGATTTCAATAGCTTCTAGACCAGCGCTTCTCAACCTGTGGGTCACGACCCCTTTGGGGGTCGAACGACCCTTTCACAGGGGTCGCCTAAGCGTGCGCTAGCCCACCATCTTGGTGCCATGCCCCCTTTATCACCTCATCGCGCATGGGGTGGGGGCGGGGCAGGGGTCGTGGCGGCGGGGCAGAGGTCGTGGCATTAGGAAGGTTGAGAACCACTGTTCTAGATGGTTATTAAAGTTCAGTTCAGTTCAGTAGTTTTCTAACGTTGCCTTCTGCTCAGGTCAAACGTTCAACATATAGTTCTATATATTCGTGCCACCAATGTGTCTTATATTGCTATTTATGACCTCTATTTGTCCACCAACACAGATTTGTAAACTTACCACTTCACCAACGTTCCTAAATCTACCATTCAACAGGCACAAATAGTGTCACTTTAAAAGGCTTTCTTTCTTCAGATTTTCCAACTTACATGTATATACCTTCCTTGGACAGTAGATGTCTCCCTAGAGCCTTAGTGCCTTGTCTCAATTCTGACACAAAAAGTGTCTTGTCAGTGTCCAAAGGAAAGGAGGACAGCCATTTTCTCCTGTAAGTTTGTCCGATCTTCTCCAGTTTCCACACTATTTAACTTTTCCAGTAACCGCCCGCAAAGGTCTCCAGCTCCAAATCCACCCTTTTTAATTAGCTTCCGCTGTCTCTCTCCTTCTATCCTCTGTCTGTATAGGTCTTAAGATCTTAATAAAGCTCCACAATCTCCTTCGCCGTTTCTTCGGGGGGGGGGGACTCCACCCCTCCTTCTATTAGGAGTCCCTTCTTCTCTTTGATTTAGTGAAGCCAAGGTTGAAAAAAGCTGCAACCTGACATGCAACCTCTTTTCCATACTGGCTGGGAAACCCTGGGTGTTCTGTCCTCACTATACGTTAACCTGTGTGTAGATAGACAGGCAGCTGAACCCACCTATCTTTCAATAAACCAGACCATGTGCATAGATCTTGGTGCTTTATTAAAGGAACAGGATGAGTTGAAACTGGGAAAAATAGAAATACGTACAGTAAGAATCCGAATACAAAACAAACAGTGTTGAGTTGCTGGTGAGCATAACAATTACCAAATACAGATAAAGTTCGAGTCTCACCAGCAATGCTATGCATATGGAACATGGATTCTGCCCTCTGATGAACATGTGTCATGGATTAGGCTGGATTCTTCCAGGTGCTTCTGTTTCCTCAGAATGTTATAAAATGGAGTCTGGCTTCTCAGGATTCACCCTCTTTTTTTTTTTCCAAAATGAGGGAGGATGGGAGGATGGGTACTCTGTAGGGTCAAAACACTACTAAAACCAACTTTCTAAACAATGAAAGGTTTGTCTCTGGATGGAGCTCAATACATGTTACAGAACAATAACAGCATGTACATATACAAACTCTATGCTGGAGGCATGACACTGGGAGTTAAACTCTATACATCTTCAACCTGCCAAGGCTGAGAAACACGGATATAAACCTTCACATTATCACTAGGAAAAGGTAAAGGCTCTCCCGCACATGCGTGTTAGTCATTCCCGACTCTAGGGGGCGGTGCTCATCTCTGTTTCTAAGCTGAAGAGCCAGCGCTGTCCGAAGACGTCTCCATGGTCATGTGGCCGGCATGACTAAATGCCAAAGGCGCACAGAGCGCTATTACCTTCCCACCAAAGTAGTCCCTATTTTTCTACTTGCAATTTTTTAATGTGCTTTCAAATTGCTAGGTTGGCAGAAGCTGGGACAAGTAATGGGAGCTCACTCCATTACACAGCGCTAGGGATTCAAACCGCTGAACTGCCGACCTTCTGATTGACAAGCTCAGCGTCTTAGCCACTGAGCCACTGTGTCCATCACATTATCACTACACCATAGCATAAGACAGAGATTGGCATTATTGACAATATGTTGGCTTTAATATATTGATATATGTTTCATTAATGAACGTGTTTAAACAATGTTCACATATTCTAAACCCGTCTAAATAGATTCTAATATGTTCACATATTCTAAACCCATCTAAATAGATTTTTATATTAATTCTGGCAGGTTCAGTTTTGTAGATCCCTCTCCACCCCCACCCCCAATGGAATAAAAACCAATGATTTGGAAATTTACATATGGATAAACAGAAATGGAAATTGTGTTATGCATGGGGGGGGATCCTTGATATTACAAGGTTCAAAAGACACCTAGTTTCTCTCTCTTATACAATGATCCGAAAAATGTACTTTTCTTTCAAGAGTTGAACAAACACTTTATCCTGGGAGTCATGATTGGAAGATTATTTGAATGTTTGGTCTATGTATAACCAATCAATATGTTTGTGTACTTTTTTCTTACAGTTAAGAAAAATGACTTAAATTGCAGTGGCTCAGTGGCTAAGACGCTGAGCTGGTCGAACAGAAGGTCGGAAGTTCAGCGGTTCGAATCCCTAGTGCCACATAACGGGGTGAGCTCCCGTTACTTGTCCCAGCTTCTGCCAACCTAGCAGTTCGAAAGCATGTAAAAAATGCAAGTAGAAAAATAGGGACCACTTTGGTGGGAAGGTAACAGCGTTCCGTGCGCCTTTGGCATTTAGTCATGCCGGCCACATGACCACGGAGACGTCTTCGGACAGCGCTGGCTCTTCGGCTTAGAAACAGAAATGAGTACCGCCCCCTAGAGTCGGGAACGACTAGCACGCATGTGCGGGGGAACCTTTACCTTTACCTTTAATGCTATATTCCCTTTTTATGACCCTGCAATCCCTTAATTTGGGGTAGAATCGGGATGACTGTATGGAGCTGAGCATTTACTGGCCAGATGCCTTTCCTGGCACAGCAGATATTTTTTTCTTTGCATCTAATTCTATACTATGATATATACACTGTATATATCAAGACAAGTTTTGATTATGTATTCTTTTGTGGCATCTCTCTTTCTCACTTTCCATGTGTGTTATTTGTGTATGTGTATAAAATCACATTTTAAGAACTGATTCAAAACAGAAAGCAAGCAAGGACCTCTGTATGTAAAATATTCTGTTTCTATCCTTCAACTTGAGCATTGCAGGAATTGATCATGCTGGGAAGGAAATAAATGAAATGATTCAGAGAATTGTTCATGTCCGTGTCATATAGATTAATTTATTCCTTAATTATTCCATTAACTGATACCACTCCCCTGAAAGGAGTTTTGGGAAACTTGTATGGATGATCAAGACTCAAAGAAAGTGTCAACATAATTGAATATTTTATTATTTTAATTATTAGGGAACTTTCCCAAAGAATCTGAGGTGTAAATAACAAATAAGCATAACAAATAAAACTGCCTTTCCAGAGTTTCCTGTTAAAATTTCTGATGCAAACACAATACCAGAAACTCTTAATACCAGGTATTATGAGTTATATTGAGCATGATCTGTATGAATCGTGACTAAAAGAGTGTCTCTTCAAAGAGGTTCTGTTCTTCTGAAAGTCCAATTCGTGCGAACCTCTCACCTTTTGGAATCAGGGTCTCTTCCCTACAATTCATGCTTGTAGATGTAAGCTGCAAGTTTGTGACATGCGGTGTTGTTCCATTTAGTGAAATCTATGAGGAATAAAAACAAGCAGTGATTAAAGAATGGGATATGTTCAGCCAGCCAGCCAGTCTTTGGGATTCAACAAAGCATGGTATGATTAACCCAAAATGGACAGACGCTCCCTCAAAAGCAAAAAGGGACTCTACCCCCGTAGTTTGTAATCTTTTGTAAACAGAGTTGGACAAAACCTTGCAGATCATCTAGTCCAGGGGTGTCAAACTCAATTTCATTGAGGGCCATATCAGGGCTGTGGTTGACCTCTGGGGGCCAGGCTGGCGTGGCCGACTGGGTGGGTGTGGCCAACTGAGTGGGAATGGCCAGTTTGACACCACTCACTGGGGGTGGCTGACTGGGCGGATGTGGACAACTGGGTGGGCGTGGCCAGCTTGACACCCCAAACTGCTGGCATGTTTCCTCTTCGCACTGAGTACACAGGGCCGAAGCCACGCTGGCCCAATGTTTCTTCATATTGGGTAGATCAGGTCGAAGCCACACTGGCCCGATGTTTCCTCTTCGCATTGGATAGACCAGGCCAAAGCGATGCAGGCCGGCCCCTTACATTTTCCAGGATGGCCCTGCAGGCTGGATCCGACCACATCGCAGGCTGGATCTGACCACATCACAGACCAGATCCGGCCCACAGGCCTTGTGTTCGACACCCCTGATCTAGTCCAACCCCTTGTGCAAGCAGGAGACCCTATACCATTCTGGACAGATGGCTGTCCAAACTCTTCTTAAGAAACTCCAGTATTATTGCACCTACAACTTCTGAAAACATGCCATTCCACTGATTAATTTGTTCTCACTCCAGGAAATTTCTCCTTAGTTCTTGATTAGATCTTTCTTTTCATCCATTACTTCTTGTCTTGCTGGTGCTTTAGAAAATAGGCTGCCTCCCTCTTCTTTGTGACAGCTTCTCAAATATTGGAAGGTTGAGAACCACTGTTCTAGAGTCTCAATATCTTTTTTGTATCGTGATGACCAGAACTGGATACAGCAGAGGTGGGTTCCTCCCAGTTCGCACCGGTTCTATAGAACCGGTAGCAAACCGCTGATGATGTCACAGAGCCGGTTCTGTCGGTTCGGTCCGTGGATGCCGCCATCTTTTTTTGGATTGATTGATTGATTGATTGATTGATTGATTGGAATTTTTTTACTATTTTTTTTTCTTCTGTGCATGCGCAGAAGCCGAGTCCTCGGCACGGTGCATGCGCCGCCATCTTGTTTTTGGCTCTTTTTTTGGAATTTTTTTGTGATTTTTTGTCACTGCGCATGTGCGCGCCCACGCAGTGCAGCCATGTGGCGCGCAATGCATGCGCAGCCACGCAGCACAGGAGGAAGAGAACCGGCGGTGAGGTAAGTTAGAACCCACCCCTGGGATGCAGTATATCCAAGTATATCCTGTCTTGTTCTCAATCAAGGTTCATGGATTCTGCTGGACACTCAAACTAATATCCTGTTCCAGTCTGTTGTTTTAGTTGTTTAATTTTAAGATGGAAATAACCTGAATCAATGCCATTATGCATGGTCAGGAAAGCCTAAGCTTCCTGCCGGAAAGGAGCTCATTGGTATTACTTAATTTAAAAATACCCCTATCACTGCAAGTAAGGTGGTTGGTCCTCTTCTCCATATCTAATGGCCCTGTTCCAGATTAGACCAATATAGGTTTACAACAAAATAAATAAAATAACAATCTATCCCTAGCGGGACTAATAATTTCAGTTTAGCCATTTACATTCAGGTAGCAAGAGATGGATGACTGAGTTACACTCTCAGGGCCTTGGAGAGAGCCAAGCAAAAAGCTTGTTCCAAAGAAGCTGAAGGTCAGCTAATGTATGTTGTTCCTTGTGTTTCTCTCTTCCTAAAGAACAGGGGCCACCAAACTTGGCAACTTTAAGATTTGTGGATTTCCACTCCCAAAATTCCTTCCTGGGAAAATCTGGGAGTTGAAGTCCACAAATTTTAAAGTTGCCAAGTTTTGGACACCCTTGCTAAAGAATAAAAAAGGAGGTCTCAGTTCTTGTGGAAATAAATTATATTGCCTTTCTTTTATTTTCCAATCCATTAGCTATGTCTGGTAGAAAACTGGACTTGGGAAGGATGAGGGATCTAACTAATAGCTCCAGGAGCACAGGTAGAATAGAATAGAATAGAATAGAATAGAATAGAATAGAATAGAATAGAATAGAATAGAATAGAATAGAATAGAATAGAATAGAATAGAATAGAATAGAATAGAATAGAATAGAATAGAATAGAATAGAATAGAATAGAATTCTTTATTGGCCAAGTGTGATTGGACACACAAGGAATTTGTCTTAGGTGCATATGCTCTCAGTGTACATAAAAGAAAAGATACGTTCGTCAAGAATCATAAGGTACAACACTTAATGATAGTCTGGGTACAAATAAGCAATCAATTAACTAATTCAAGGTGCTATTACTTGAATTCTCAAGTTGCATAAAGTCTTAATATGGTTTGCTTAGCTTAGATTTAAGGGTTACGTTTTTTTTTAATTTAAACCATGTAAATAAGGCCACTGTGGCCTGTTCAACAAGCCACGTTAAAACAAATCATAACTTAGCATCATCATCACAGTGAGCCATTGACTGACAGTTTCCAGATCAGGCTGAATGGTGGGAATAGAGATTTAGACCCGTTTCTCTCTGATTTGCCCTGAAGATCTTCCTGCTGTGACTGGTGTACACGTATTCCAAGAACAGGTGTTCACCACTATGCAGGTGATTTAGGTAAGGGCAAGGAATGTTACTGAACAGGAGAGGTTTGCCTGCTGGCAATATGTTGAAAATTTTCACCTTTACGATATCTGATGGGTGCTTCTTCATATTGATGATAGGACTCCTTTGAAACATTAGCTCCATGTATCGGATGGACCAACTCAACACAATATTCCTTTGTTCTCAAGTTGGGTTTTCCCAACATCCATGCCTTGTAGTTGTAGGTGGATTCATCAGACCATCTCCATTTTCTATTCTGCATAGTGAAAAAAAATGCAACAGGTTCAAACCTGAATAAAGCTTTGGTTCCAAGGGCTTTGAAATAAAAGTTGGAAAAACCAAGAAAAAGCATGGGAGAGAGGGGAAGAAATAGGGAGATCCCAAAGGTGCTTTTTCAAAGGGCAACTGGACTTTCTTTGTTTTTCTTGGAAGATGTTTCACTTCTCATCCAAGAAGCTTCTTCAGTTCAGTCAGAACTACACTCAGAACTGAAGCTTCTTGGATGAGAAGCGAAATATCTTCAAAGGAAAACAAAGAAAGTCCACTTGCCTTTTGAAAAAGCACCTTTGGGACAACCATGATCTGGATGACTGAGAATCTCCATTGACAAATAGGGAGATCCCTATGAAAAGACTGCTGGAAGAAAAGAGAAGGTCAAAGGGCAGAAATGTAAAAGAAAACAAAAACCTAGAAAAGCCCATTTTTATGATTTGGATTCCAGACTGATTGGCAACCAAAACCTTATCTCTGACATTACAATAAGGATCAAGGAGAGTAAAGAAAGGGACAGTCATCTTGGAGGCCTTACATTGTGTTACCATTGACTTGCCTGCCCAGTTTATTTTTATTTTTATTTGTACATGCCTTTATTATTTTTATAAACAACCCAAGGCAAGGCAGTGAACATATCCAACACATCTTCCTCCTATTTTCTCCACAACAAGTGGGTTGGGCTGAGAGAAAGTGACTGGCTGCCTATGTAGCTGGGTTTCATAACTAAGGCGAGACTTGAACTCACAGCCTCCTGCTTTCTAGCCTGTTGCTGTAACCACTAGACCAAACTGGCTCTTCAGTTGATGAAATGGCAAAGTTTCAAGTATAGCTTTCGGGTATACAAGATTCCTTATATCCTCTGAGCAGCCTTGGGCAGAAGCATCACATTTGTCCAATTTAAACTCCTTGTACAATCCTTCCTGAGGCAGAGATTGCAACTGGCAATTAGAGGACACCAGAAAAGGGAGGTCTGGCTACCAAAATGAACCAAGGGAGGGGAGAACTCGGGAATATTTCTGGAGAATAAATATCTTCTCCGAAGGATGAGTTTTGTCCCCACATTTGAAACCCCATTGAAAGTTTCATCGGTTATATGTCTCCCAGAGTTCTACCTAGAAGCACAAATGGCCCAGGATACTACAAAAAATATTCATGGAGGATTGGAAGCAGGGGTGGGTTCTAACTTACCTCGCTGCCGGTTCGCTTCCTCCCGCGCTATGTGGCTGTGTGTGCATTGTGCGCCGCGTGGCCGCGCCATGTGGCCGCGCACATGTGCAGTGTCGAAAAATCCTGGAAAAAAATCCCCAAAAAAAAAAGCTGAAAACAAGATGGCAGCACATGCGCAGTGCTGGGGACTCAGCTTCCGCGCATGCGCAGAAAGAAAAAAAATAGTAAAAAATTCAAAAAAAAAATTCCCCCAAAAAAATTCCCAAAAAAAGATGGCGACGTTCACAAACCGGCACCGACAGAACCGGCTCCGTGACGTCACCACTGGTTTGCTACCGGTTCTATAGAACCGGTGCGAACCGGGAGGAACCCACCTCTGATTGGAAGATTATATCATCCATGTGGTTTGGAATTTCTGGAGACTGCAGTCTCAACACATCCCTACTGCTTGTTGAAAATTACTGGAGATTGTCTTTTGTAGGAAAATAAACCTGAGATAGAAATTCTGTGTAGCCCATTCACCATTTCCCAGTGATGCTAATTTTACATAGATGAGAAGGTGGATCGAAGCTAATGTCTCAAAGAAGAAAGAGAGTAGGCAATAGGAGGAAAGGAAAGAGGACATTTGGAACAATTATTTTGATACAGTATATGCTTTGCAGTGAAAAAGCAAATTGGAAGCAATGTTAAGCCAACAGTGTGTGGCAGCAGCCAAAAAAGCCAATGCAATCCTAGGCTGCATCAATACAGGGATAGAATCAAGATCACATGAAGTTCTAGTGGCACTTTACAAAGCCTTAGTAAGACCACACTTGGAATACTGCATCTTGTTCTGGTCACCAAAATATAAAAAAGATGTTGAGACTCTGGAAAGAGTGCAGAGAAGAGCAACAAGTGAACATATGAAAGCAGCCATGGAGTCACATAAAAGGTGATTGCTGCAAGAAGCAATTACCTCAAAAACCAGTTATCACACAGAAACACACAAAATTGTCAGAAATGGTGTAGGGTCTCCTGCTTGAGCAAGGGGTTGGACTAGATGACCTACAAGGTCCCTTCCAACTCTGTTAATGTTTTTTTTTTAAAAAAGAATAGTACAGGTTATTTTCCACTAGGTATTGAACCAAAATCTCACAAACCATGGGCCAGAGGTCCCCAAACGTGGCAACTTTAAGACTAGT
>QLTV01003813.1:863519-876458 GCA_003457575.1 Thermophis baileyi | reverse complement strand
AAATTCACCCATTCCTGTCCATTTTAGTTCGCTGATTCCTAAGATGTCGATGTTCAGTCTTGTCATCTCTTGTTTGACCACGTCCAGATTGCCTTGATTCATGGATCTTACATTCCAGGTTCCTATGGAGTATAGATCTTTACAGCATCGGACTTTCCTTTCACCACCAGATACATCCACAGCTGAGCATCCTTTCGGCTTTGGCCCAGTCGCTTCACTCTTTCTGGCGCTACTAGTACTAGCCCTCTGCTCTTCCCCAGTAGCATATTGGACACCTTCCGACCTGAGGGGCTCATCTTCCAATGTCATATCTTTTTGCCGTTTTGGTACTGTCCATGGTGTTTTCATGGCAAAGATACTGGAGTGGGTTGCCATTTCCTTCTCCAGTGGATCACGTTTTGTCAGAGCTCTCTGCTATGATCTGTCCATCTTGGGTGGCCCTGCATGGCATAGCTCATAGCTTCATTGAGCTACGCAAGCCCCTTTGCAATGACAAGGCAGTAATCCATGAAGAGGAAAATTAGGTTAACAACTCTTAATGCCTTTTTGGCAATGCTGTTACAGTGAGTGTCAAGCCTGAATTTGATTGGCGTGTGGGATTGTTTGTATCCTTGGGCATTCTGACCTGCATTCACCTTGACACAGTTTGGAGTTGAAGGGGGGATGGAGCCTTCAGTCAAAACAGCATTCCTAACTGATGAGTCAACCACATTCCAACGTCTGGCTGACCGGAGGAGCAGAGTTGTCGCGAGCAACCAGCTCCCATCTTGGTTGGACAATGTGACAGTTGCTTTGGAAACTTGAGTAACTGAAACTTATATTGGGGTGAGAAGCCCGAGAACTTTAGTACTGGCTTTTCACCAGTAGTGCCAAGATGGTGTATCTAAATGAATTTGTTTTTTGAGGAAAGCAATGCCTCGGAGTTCGATTTGTAATGGATGAATTACTTGGAGCCTGACATTGAGTTCAGTGTTGTGCAAATACAATTCTCGCTGCTGTCAAAACTTGTAATATTAAATATACATTCCCTTTATCATAATTTATGTACATCTTCACATCATTAGTTCCAAAAAGGAATTTCAGATTTTGAATAATGATTCAAACCATTCCTCTTCATTCTTACGACTGACTGAACAGGATATAAGGGGGTAAATGCTGAATATTATAAAGTAGGAGCTTCTGACCAGAACCAGGCAACACACTCATTGTCCAGTGGAGGACTTACTTCAAAACAATTCGACCAAAGGTGGTGGACCTTTTTTTTAGCTGGGAAATTCTCTGACTGCTATGAATCTTTGTCAAGAGCCCAGTAAGAAGTTACTTTGCCCTCCATCACCGCTATTGAAGAAGTGTTTTAGGTATCTGAATGTGTAACATTGTTGAATATTTTTCTCTAAAGATATTCATGGGGAAAAAATTGACTTGGGAAATATCTTTAAATGAATCTCAGCCCAAAATGTCTATGTTGGTAAATATAGGCATTGAGAAATGTCAAAAGTCATTTCATAGCATTGACTCCTAAAGGTTACATCACTGGAAAAAGTTATTACTTAAAGAAATAAGTCAATATAGGGTTTTTTTTAAAGTGATTTATGGAGTGTACAAATCAAACAGCCCCAAATGACTTTATCCTTGCTGGTCTTTTATATCCACAAGAATTAAAGTTCCCCTTGCTTGTCTTCTCCTCAATCATGTTCCTCATGGCGCTTTCTGCAAATGCTTGATCATCGGGGTGGTAACCTCTGACCATCAACTGCACAAGCCCATGTACTGGTTCCTGTGCAATCTCTCCATCCTGGACAAGGCCTTCTCCTCTATGGTGGTTCCCAAAGGTATTTCGTTACGTTTTCGACGTTTTGTAAAAATGTTTATGGTAATTTTATGTCATGAAATATTATATAAAGTTTGCCAAATTTCAGTTCCACAGAAGTCATGGGTCCTGGATTTTGGGTGCATTTTATGAGTTAATACATTTGAGGTAATGTGAGTAAGCCACCAGATTTGTAGTTAAGGGAGGGGAAAGCACAAAAAAATCCTGGTTTTTATCCCACAGAAGGTTTTTCCACAGCAAGTATCTAAAATGGACACCTAACATCAAAAACATCATCAAAAAAGCACAACAAAGAATGTTCTTTCTGTGCCAACTCAGGAAGCTCAAACTGCCCAAGGAGCTGCTGATTCAGTTCTACAGAGAAATTATTGAGTCTGTCATCTGCACCTCCATAACTGTCTGGTTTGGCTCTGCAACCCAACAAGACAGACACAGACTTCAGAGGATAATTAGAACTGCAGAAAAAACAATTGCTACCAACCTGCCTTCCATTGAGAACCTGTATACTGCACGAGTCAAAAAGTGGGCTGTGAAAATAATCTTCTCATCTTTCCAATCACCAACCTCCTCCCACTAATGACTGTATGACTGTAACTTGTTGCTTGTATCCTTATGATTTACATTGACTGGTTCCTAATATGATTTGATTGCTTATTTGTACCCGGACTATCATTAAGTGTTGTACCTTATGATTCTTGACGAACGTATCTTTTCTTTTATGTACACTGAGAGCATATGCACCAAGACAAATTTCTTGTGTGTCCAATCACACTTGGCCAATAAAATTCTATTCTATTCTAAGTATGTTTCCTAAATGTCTATGGAGATTCTCAGTCATCCAGGTCATGGTTGTCCCAAAGGTGCTTTTTCAAAAGGCAACTGGACTTCAGTTGAACCGAAGAAGCTTCTTGGATGAGAAACGAAACATCTTCAAGGAAAAACCAAAGAAAGTCCAGTTGCCTTTTGAAAAAGCACAAGTATGTTTCCTATATTTGGAAACAAGAAAATCAGAAGCATCCATTACAGGAAATCTTTCTCATTCAGGCAAATCCTAAATAAGAAGGTCTTCATTTTATTTCCTATCCACAATGACCCAGAAGGACATTTTTTTTTTCTCAGCATTGTAAGACGGCCACACCCAGAGACTCAAAAGTTCATAGATTAGTCTCAGCACATGCAGACATTTGATAATAAAGGAGAAAAAGTCTATGATATTCTATCAAACTTATTGAAGAAGGAGATCAAATTCCCAGGTCAACGTATGGGATGGTCCTCATATTATTGCCACATTTTTTCTATCCCTATTCGTCTTGTGCCCAAAAACAGATCTATGAAAATGTAGTCAAGTCATTGTTTCTTTCTTTTCCTAAGTAGGATATTTTCTGTGCCTTCCCTAAAGGGCTGGAATTATTTGAAAGCTGTAAAAGTTTCAGGCATAGCTTTGTTGGCAAGTAGTTAGAAAAATTATGTCAGCTCTGGCTGGGTTGGCTTGGGGGCCTCACAGGTATCCTGCCATCAAAAGAAGGAGGGGGGGAGGATGATAGGGTAATACAGTGTTGGAAGAAATATCCATCTGGGTTCAGTTCCAAGCCGGGATAAAGACACTGGAAACATGGAGGCTGATTGGAAAGAGGGTTTAATGGTGAACAGAACCACCAAGCACATGGTCCTGGTGCAGTTGACCACATGGAGTTGAGAATGAGGGTTATTTATACCTTCTCTTGGGCCTTGCCCTTGAGCTTCCTGTTCCTAGGCAAGGACATGTATTCTATTGGCTGTTGTAGGGGTCATAGCTAACCCTGTAGGTTGTCTGAGAAGTTTAGTTGAAGCCTGGAGGGTGATGCAATGTCCCCAGGTGATTTTGTAATGCAGTGAGCCCTGCTGCTAGATGGGTTAATCCTATTATGTCTTGAAGGGTCATGTCTTAATCCCATCACTCTGGAGCTGAAGGTCTTTTGTTTTGTAGATAGGCTGGCCCAGTCCTTCTCAATGGGCACCAAATATTTGCTGGGGGCAGGGAGCTGAAGCTCCGAGTTTCTGTCTCAAGAAACATGTTTCTCCTTTAGGGAAATGTAATATTCTGCCTTTTTTAATATTTCTCAAAATACTTCATAAGAGCCGAGGTGGCACAGTGGTTAGAGTGCAGTACTGCAGGCTACTTCAGCTGACTGCTAGCTGCAGTTCAGCGGTTCAAATCTCACCAGGCTCAAGGTTGACTCTGCCTTCCATCCTTCCGAGGTGGGTAAAATGAGGACCCAGATTGTTGGGGGCAATATGCTGACTCTGTGAACCGCTTAGAGAGGGCTGTAAAGCACTGTAAAGCGGTATATAAGTCTAACTGCTATTGCTATTGCTATTCATTCTTCTAGGAAGGGTGGGTGCTAACTTTCTACAACAGCTTTGTGTGTAGGAAATTGGGAGGGGGGAATGACAGGTGATAAGGACCAGAACAGCTGGATCCTATTTGTACCAGCATCCCATGGCCAGGCACCCTGAGAAATATGCGGAATACCCCCAAACATCTCAAAACATCTTGGCGAGCTCCAGTTGGCTGGAAACGGACTGGTCACAGGGTGAGGGAATGGGCTGGGGGCAAACCTACATCTTATTTTTATATCCAGCGAGCATGGTACTTTCAGAGTTGCCTTGACTTTACTGCAACCGACACTCTTAAAGTGTTAAAGAACCCTTTGCTTTAACCAAAGGGAGTTGAAGGCTTTTATTTCCTAAAGGATCGGATTGGGGCAGGTCTAACAAATTAGCAGAAATGCTTAAGCAGGAAAGTAATCGTTATGGTTTCAGAACAGCCATGTGTCAGGGTTCCAAGTAACACCCCCAACGAAAGAAGACTCCGAGGCCAGCAATTCCTCAAAGTTCCATTTTATTAGAGATGTCATGTTGGCACATCTGTGAAAACCCGAATCTGAGAGTTCCGGGTTTTCCTTACCCAAAAAGGAAGTCAAAGACCCATCCCCTGCATCCACAAGTCCATCACATGATCCAATCAATTCATCGTCCCAACTGGAGATAACCCCCAGTCACTCCCATCTGTCAGGGTTCCGACCGGTGCCCTAACGCAATCAAGAGTCTCAAACCATCCGGCAATAAAAATCCAATCTTTTATTAGGAGCACCATGTCAGCATTACCTAGGTGAAGCCAACTCTGTCTTCACCCCCTTCACGCCTTGCCTCTGACCCTGTTTCCCCCTCCCCCCCAAAGTGTGTCACCCAGTCACGTTCCCCAACGAGGTGATTTCGCGGGTTGCAGAAGTCACTCCCTTCCAGGCATTGCTAGTCCCCACGGAGATGGCCTTGACTTGGTCAGCCCAAATACATCTTGTTATGACTGAGGAGTAAATTCCTTGGTGCAGCTGCGAGGCACGATTTCCCATCCCCCTGCCTATGGCAACTCGGGAGCAGGTCAGGGAAACTTCATGAGTTGACACCATCCAGGTGCAGGCTGAATGTCCTTCACTCTCAGAGAAAAAGAATGTTGTTATGGCTATATATCTCCACCAACTCCTTGTAATCCCCCCTCCCATTTTCCCAGGCACTAAATGTGGCAGCCCTGAAGCTCCAAAGGGAAAAAAAAATGGCTTCCAGGGCTGACATCATGATGAGGATTCCTTGATGATTTTTCCATCAAGAAGTGTCAAGGTGGAAAAGGCTCCAGAAGGACCAGTGTGAGACACATCTATTACCCTTGATCCCTTGTGTTGTCATTTCTCAGTCTCCATCTCCTTCAACTCACTCACGCCCAGAGTTTATTAAGAGCAAACTCGTTATTTTGAAATCCCTTTGGAAAACTGTGCCCCAGCAGTCTGACTCCGAAAGCTTGACGATGAAATCAAAAGTCTTTATATTCTTGATTCCTGGAGTTCTATGAAAAAGCTGTGGCTTGAGATTCTCCCTCAAGATCAGAAGTCCCTTTTTTAACATGAGTTGCTTGCTACGGCCTTCTGTATTAAAACTGCTAGAAATCACAGAATGGTGTCCTTCTAAGTATTTAGAAGCTAAATCTCCATTGACCTACACAAAAGGTATGCATTGAAGAAGTGTTTGGGTGCATTAATTTTCTCTTTCTTCCTGGAAAATGTTTGCACCTTAGCTTCTTAGCTAATCTCGAAAATGTGCTAGAAGGTGTGATTATAATATGAAAAACCACTTTATTTTCAATCAATCAGAATAGAGCTGGAAGGGACCTTGGAGGTCTTCTAATCCAACCCCCTGCTCAAGCAGGAGACCCTACACCATTTCAGACAAGTGACTGTCCAGTCTCTTCTTAAAAACCTCCAGTGATGAAGCCCCTACAACTTCTGAAGGCAAGCTGTTCCACTGGTTAATTGTACTCACTGTTAGGAAGCTTCTCCTTAGTTCTAAGTTGCTTCTCTCCTTGATTAGTTTCCATCCATTGTTTCTTGTCCTGCCTTCAGGTGCTTTGATAAATAAGTTGACCCCCCTCCTCTTGGTGGCAGCCTCTCAAATACTGGAATACTGCTATCATGTCCCACCTAGTCCTTCTTTTCTCTAGACTAGCCAAACCCATTTCCTGCAACCGTTCTTCATATGTTTTAGTCTCTTTAGCCTTTAATCATCTTAGTTGCTCTTCTTTGCACTTTTTTCAAAGTCTCAACAACTTTTTTGTAATGTGGTGACCAAAACTGGATATAGTATTCCAGGTGTGGCTTTACTAAGGCTTTATAAAGAGGTACTAATACTTCACATGATTTTGATTCGATTCCTCTGTTTATACAACCAAGGATTGTATTAGCTTTTTTGGCTGCTGCTGCACACTGCTGACATGTTTAAGTGATCATCCAGTAGGACTCCAAGGTCTCTCTCATAGTTACTGTTTTTGAGTCAGTTTTGCCTAATCTGTACTTGTATCTTTGGGGTTTTTCTGCCTAGGTGTAACACCTTGCTTTTCTCCACATTAAATTTCATGTTGTTGGATAGATCTTGCCTGTCAAGATATCTTTGGATCCTGAGCATTTTGGATTTTAAAATTTGGATTTTAAATGTATTAAAATCCAATCATTTTTGTATTTTAATACATTTAAGTCATCCATAATTTTTTTTTTGTACCTGCTGGATTCTGTCAACTTCTGCAGTCATTCTGTGGTTTTGATGATCTGAAGTTCCTATTATTAGGACTACGGACATTTTAAAAATAGTTAAATAGCAGGAAAAAAATAAATTAAAGGTTTTGAGTCACCTATTTCATGATTCTCATGTGCTGGGTAATATACAGAGATATTATGGTTTGCTGAGAGACAGCGGCTGGGTTTACACATTGCTATTACCCATGTCTTATTTTGATTTTAGTTTACAAAATCAAACAGAAACGTATGAGGTTCTACAACATGCTAAGCTATAAAGCATGTTTTATACATCACAGCAAGCCATATTTGGGGGGGGGGTGAGGTCAGCAGTAGACAGTCTAAGGTTAAAGTTTTGAGGGTTTGGGGAAGAAACCACAGAGTCAGGTAATGCATTCCAGGCATTGACAACTCTGTTGCTGAAGTCGTATTTTCTGCAATCGAGCGGTTTACATTAAGTTTGTATCTATTGTGAGCTCGTGTATTGTTGCGGTTGAAGCTGAACAAGTCATTGACAGGTAGGACATTGTGGCAGATGATTTTATTAACTACATTTAGATCAGATCGAAGGCGACGTAGTTCTAAGTTGTCTAAGCCCAAAATTTCAAGTCGGGTGGAATAAGGTATTCTGTTGCGAGCAGAGGAGTGGAGGACTCTTCTCGTGAAATATTTCTGGACTCTCTCGATTGTATTAATGTCCGATATGCAGTGCAGGTTCCAGACAGGTGAACTATATTCGAGAATTGGTCTAGCGAATGTTTTGTATGCTCTAGTTAGCAGTGTAATGTTGCCAGAGAAGAAGCTACGCAAGATTAGATTAACAACTCTTAGTGCCTTTTTGGCAATGTTGTTGCCAAGATAGATTAGCAAACTTGGAAATCCCAGTCAATAACCCTAAAGCATCAGTGTAGTTTATGATGGAACAGAGAGTTTGAAGGTAGATTTCTGCATCCCAATATTCTATTCACTCCATCACAGTTCAAAAGCTCTATGCTTAAAAGCTTAGAAATAACTCAGAAGCCAGCAGAAGTGAAGACACCTGAGGTTCCAGAAGCCAAAGAAAAGTATATGTCATCTCCATCTTCCCCCCCCCCCAAAAAAAATGGAAGAAGAACACAGGAACAATTGTTCTGTCAGTTTGATGTCAACACTGGGTAAAGTCTTCAAAACAGATTAAAACCTGTCAAGTTAGTGAACTTTAGATAAATATACTGCAGTGAATAGCATGGTCTCTTGTTGAAAAGAACTACCTGGAACTAGGTTCAAGGTAGATATCAGGAGGAAATTCCTGACTATATAAGTTGACAACCAGTGGTATAAGCTGCCACTTGAAGTGGTCAGTTCTTCATTGAAAGTCTTCAAAGTGAGATTGGATAGTCATCTGTCAGAGGTGCTCTAACTCAGGGGTGGGCAACTATGACCCTTTTATGAAATGTGGACTTCAGTTCCCAGAATTCCTGAGTGAGTGTGGTCATTAAGGGGCCATAGTGGTCACCCTTGCTCTAATGCCGTGATGGCAAACCTATGGCACACGTGCCACAGGTGGCACGCGGAGCCATATCTGAGGGGATGCGAGGCGTTGCCCTATGTCAGCTCAAGCACGCATATGCGCACTGGCCAGCTGATTTTTGGCCTTCCAGAGGGCGGGGGAGGCCGTTTTCGCCCTCCCCAGGCTTCAGGAAAGCCTCCGGAGCCTGTGGATGGCGAAAAACAGACCCAATGGGCCTACTGGAAGTTCAGAAATGAAGTTTCGGTAGACCCGTTGGGCCATTTTTCACCCTCCCCAGGCTTCAGGGAAGCCTCCTGAAGCCTGGGGAGGGCAAAAAACGGCCCAACAGGCCTACTGGAAGTTCATTTCCAAACTTCCGGTCGGCCCGCCACAGGCTCCGGAGGCTTTCCTGAAGCCTGGGCAGGGCGAAAAACGGCCCAACGGGCCTATCAGAAGTCTGGAGGCTTCAGTGAGGCCTGTGTGCATGTGCGGGGGGGCAGCGTGGAGGGAGTTGTGCGGGGGGAGGGCATTGCATTATGGGTGTGGGCATACGCACGCGTGCTATCATGCACTTGTGCGCCCTTTTGGCACCTGAGCAAAAAAAGGTTCGCCATCACTGCTCTAATGGATTCTACATGGGTCAGAGTTGGCCAAAATAAAACCTCTAAGGTTTCTTCCAATTCTACGTTGGGATGCATTTAGTGTTTGGAATTTGTAAAAGATATAATGTCTATGGAGATTCTCAATCATCCAGGTCATGGTTGTCCCAAAGTCACTTTTTCTAAAAGGCAACTGGACTTTCTTGAGTTTTTTTTTTCCTTTGAAAATGTTTCACTTTTCATCCAAGAAGCTTCTTCAGTTCTGAACTGGAAGCTTCTTGAATGAGAAGCAAAACATTTTCAAAAATAATAAAAATAAAAAACAAAAAAGTCCAGTTGCTTTTTGGAAAAAGTATGGTACTTTTGGGAAAAGATATAATGGTTTGTTTTTACACTTATTGTTTGTCATTTTGTTAAGATAAGTTCATTTATTTTAGCAATGGGGCTAGAAGATATACTGTATATCAGAGGAAGTTTGTGAAATTCATGATGGTGATGACAACATAGTACACAAATGTTTAGTGTTTGATGTTAAGCTAACCTTTGTAGCTCTGGGTTATTTTTCATTGTTACTTAGTATCCATATGCATAATACTCATTCTGCTTAAATTGTTGTGTAATATAGTACATATTATTTTCATTTCCTTCTCTTCCTCTTCAATATCTTAGATAGATGCTAACAGGACCTGGAATATGGCAGTTGAGTTTCTTCAACTGGTCTTCAGACTGCCCAGGAACTGGACTCTGGTCTCTGAATTTACCTTGATGGGTCTTCCCCATGTCCCTGAAATGGGAAATGTCCTCTTCTTTATGTTTTTGATCATTTATTTATTCACCTTAATTGGAAACTCTCTGGTCCTGATGACTATCTGCCTGGATTCCCGCTTACACAAACCAATGTATATCTTCTTAGGTCATCTCTCCTTCCTTGACTTCTGGTTCTCTACTGTTACTCTTCCTAAGATGCTTGAGGGATTTTTGGAACCTGGTGGCACGGCCATTTCGTTCATGGGTTGTGTCCTTCAGCTCTATTTTTCCCAATTTTTGGGAAGTACTGAGTGTTTCCTCTACACAATCATGTCCTATGATCGGTATTTGGCCATCTGCCACCCATTGCAACTACATGATGGACAAGATGAAGTCCACTCAATTGGCTGTTGTGATGTGGTGTATGGGTTTTCTCCACTCTTCCTTGCATACTTCTATGACCTTCCACTTGGCCTTTTGTGGAACTATGAAAATTGACCACTTCTTCTGTGACCCAACACCCCTCTTAGAGTTGGCATGTACAAACCCTTCCATCAATGAAACCGTTATCTTCTTCGGTATTGGTGTGGTGGCCTTGATCTGCTTCTTCCTCATTCTGATTTCTTATGGAAATATCTTGAGGGTCATCTGGAACCTTGGACAGGCAGAAGGGAAATCCAATGCATTTTCTACTTGTGCTTCCCATTTTACAGCTGTGGCTTGTTTCTACATTCCTTGTGTCTTCACTTACATGCGCCCCCATTCCAAAACCACTTTAGATAGGATTATATCTGTTTTCTACACTGTACTTACACCTTTGTTGAACCCACTCATTTACACTTTGAGGAACAAGGAGATGAAGACAGCTCTGCGCAGGCTAAGTCAGAGAACAAAATTAAGCAAACAAAATTAAATTAAGAATAACAGCTCTTAATTGACTTAGTTATGCTGGAAGCTTTTTGTATAACAGCAAGAACTTCACAATTATTCCTTTACTCCCTCCCCCCCCCCATTTTTAAGGGAATAGTGTAGCTTAATATTTTCTAGCTCTAAAAGTTTGAAGCACTGCATACAGCAGCGGTTCTCAACCTGTGGGTCGCGACCCCTTTGGGGGTCGAACGACCATTTCACAGGGGTCGCCGCCCGCGGTAGCCCGCCATCTTGGTGCCACCGTCACTTGCAGGGGTGAAATGCTCCCGGTTCAGCCGTGCCTGCGGGTCGCCGGACAGCCGGTAGCTACAGAAGCGGGAGACTTCGCCCACCCACCCGGACACCGCCATTTGGGTTCTTTTACCCTCTGCGCATGCGCAAAGCGTTCTGCGCATGCGCAGAGGAGGAGCAGAAGATAAAAGCCCCCAAATGGCGGCGTCCGGGCGAAGTCTCCCGCTTCCGTTGCTATCAGCTGTTCGGTGACCCGCAGGCAAGCCCGAACTGGGAGCATTTCACCCCTGGTGCCACACCCCCTTTGTCACCTCATCCCGCGCGGGGAGGGGGCGGGGAGGGGGTCGCGGTGGCGGGGGGGGCACGGCATTAGAAAGGTTGAGAACCACTGGCATACAGTATTACAAATGCAGTTTGCACATAAAAAATAGCAGCATACTGAGCAGCTAACTTTGAAACTCTTTCACAATGTTGTCTAACGTATAATTTTGTGTTTTCACAGCCACCATTCACTGAACAGAAGGAGCACTTTAACATGATAGCATAACTAATATCTGCCTAAAACTAAAAGGGATTTTTCTAAGCATGATTCTGGTAGAGCAGGGGTGTCAAACCTCCCTTACTCTAGCCAAAGATTCCACCACAACTTTCTGCTCAGTTTGACAGGAACATTGATTAGCCATTTTTTTCTTTAATAAAAATAATACCACGGTGGTTGTTGTTGTTGTTGTTTTTATTGTTTTGGCAGTCTAAAACCTAATCAATTTTTTTTTAAAAAAATTATGTTAGCTAAGTGTGGTGTCCCAGAAGAAAATGCGTCCTTTACAAGAGAAAATAAAACCCCATTTTATTGTGAGTAAAGCACAATTGTTGTCATTGCTATGGGCTGTTTAGATATTAATGTTTAGATATTAACCTCCTTTCAAAGAAAACGAACAAGTTCAAACATTATGAATCATAAAACATTTATCCCTCAGGTCATGTCTATATTTAAACGACCACATGCGGTGGTTAGAATGCAGTATTGCAGGCCAACTGCCCACAGCCTGGAGTTTGATCCTGATGGGGCTCAAGATGGACTTAGCCTCCCATCCTTCCGATGTTAGTAAAATGAGAAAATGAGAACCCAGATTGTTGGGGGCAATATGATGACACTGTAAACCATCCAGAGAGTGCTGTAATTTTATTTATTTATTTATTTATTTATTTAGTCAAAAGTGTATATGATTACAGAAAGTATAAACATGATTGTGAATTGAATTAAATTGAAAAAAAATAGTGCGCTTATGCACGCCCCTTACAGACCTCTTAGGAATGGGGTGAGGTCAACGGTGGACAGTCTAAGGTTAAAATTTTGGGGGGGTTGGGGAAGAAACTACAGAGTCGGGTAATGTATTCCAGGCATTGACCACTCTGTTGCTGAAATCGAATTTTTTGCAATCTAGTTTGGATCGGTTTACGTTAAGTTTGTATCTATTGTGTGCTCGTGTATTGTTGTGGTTGAAGCTGAAGTAGTCATTGACAGGTAGGACATTGTAGCAGATAATTTTGTGTGCTACACTTAGGTCAGATCGAAGGCACTATGCACTAATGCACTATGGAGCAATATATAAGTCTAAGTGCTATTGCTATATCATTTCTATATGTCTATGGAGATTCTCAGTCATCCAGGACATGGTTGTCCCAAAGGTGTTTTTTTCAAAAGGCAACTGGACTTTCTTAGTTTTTCCTTAAAGACATTTCGCTTTTTATTCAAGAAGCTTCTCCAGTTCTTGGATGAGAAGCAAAAAGTCTTCAAGGAAAACCAAAACAAGTCCAGTTGCCTTTTGAAAAAGCATCCTTGGGATGATCATTTCTATATATGGAAAAGAGTGCCTTTAAGATGCGATGGTTTGAGAGAATAATGATAGATAGATAGATAGATAGATAGATAGATAGATAGATAGATAGATAGATAGATAGATAGATAGATAGATAGATAGATAGATAGATAGATAGATAGACAGACAGACA
>QLTV01003813.1:786777-804999 GCA_003457575.1 Thermophis baileyi | reverse complement strand
AACTTTGCAGTTGGTATAATTTGCCAGTACCACTTCATAGATTCTTCTAAACACCTTGAATTATGAAAATAGTAAGCTCAAAGTTCTAAGCCGCCCAGAGTCCTTCGGGAGTTGGGCAGCATAGAAATACAACAAACAAACAAACAAACAAACAAACAAAGTATACCCAAGACATTTTTTAACATTTAAAAAAAAAAAAGAAATATGGTGAATAGTCAAATTGATGACATCATTTCCAGATGGAATTCAGAGCTAGTTTAGTTTACTTTACTTTACTTTATTGTCATTGCACTTCGTACAACGAAATTAAATGCCATCTTCAGTGTACATTATACGTATAAAAACACACATCCTTCACATTCTACACAATTGAATTGAAAACCCCTGATATTGCATTAATATTGCACTATACAGTAGAATTCAATATAGTTACTGCTCTGGGATAGAAGCTGTTTTTCAGCTTTTTTGTCCTTGTTTTTATTGTCCTGTACCGCCTGCCAGATGGTAATAGTTCAAAAAAAGGTTGCCCAGCAGAGGTGGGTTCCTCCCGGTTCGGACCGGTTCTCCCGAACCGGTAGCAACCTGCTGGTGACGTCACAATGATGTCACCGATCCAGTTCGGTCGGTGCCGGTCTGTGGGCGCCATCTTTTTTTTGAATTTTTTTTTTCTTCTGCGCATGCACAGAAGCTGAGTTTCCGGCACTGCGCATGCGTCGCCATCTTGTTTTCAGTGTTTTTTTTTTAATTTTTTAAAAAAATTTGGGGATTGCGCACGCGATGCGGGAGGAAGCGAACTGGCAGCAAGGTAAGTTAGAACCCACCTCTGGTGCCCAGGATGAGATGGATCTTTAGGAATGTTTTGAAGGCAGCGGGAACTATAAAGCTCTTCCAAAGAGGGGAGAGGGCAACCAATGATCCTCTGGGCAATGATGTTAACCCTCTGGAGCGCTGTCCTACCTGCCCCTGTGCAATTGGCAAACCATACACAGGTGCAGGAAGTTAAAATACTCTCTATGGTGCAGCGGTAGAAGGTCACCAGCAGTTTTTCATTCAGTTGTTGTTTCCTGAGAAGTCTCAGGTAGCCATTTATTGGCTCTAGTGAAATTTTCTATTGACTGCTCTTAAATAATGAATATTGCATTGTCAAATTGCAAAGAAAGCCAAAGGCGCTGATTAGAAAAATGCACATCAGCTAGTTGTTTCAAATCATACAGTCTGTTGTGTGCAATCACTTCTTTTTTTAATTTGATGGGGAGGCGGAATGAAGTGTAAAGAAATGGAATCACTCGTTGAAACTATGGTCCTCCTAGCTGCCTGCTGGTTTGAATAGAAAGCTTGAATACATGCTCAGGAACATATCTGAGATGTAAGCAATGCTGAAGGAAACCTAAGGTTTGAAGAGCATCCATTCCTATTGCCTACGTCTTCTAGAGAAGTCCTCATCCAACCAGAACTTGATTACAAAAGTTTATGATTTCCTTGTTCAGCTAGCCTCAGGTAGTTCTGCTCTCTTGGACAGATAAGACTAGGAATTCCAGCAAATTATACTCTCCATGATGTCTCTTTAGAACAGGGGTGTCAAACTCGATTTCATTGAGGGCCACGTCAGGGTTGTGTTTGACCTCGGAGGCCAGAGGGTGACCAGGGTGGGCATGGCCAGCTCGACGTCACTCATTGAGGCTCCATTTTTGGCCGTGATGGCCTCCTGCAGCCCTCCTCCAGTGAAAATGGAGCCCCACCCATTTTCGCTGGCAGAGGGCTGCTGGAGGCCATTGCAGCCAAAAATTGAGCCTCAACGAGTGATGTCGAGCTGGCCATGCCCACATGTGGCCCTCCCGAGCTCTGTTTTCACTGGCAGAGGCACTGCGGGCCGGTCCTTTGCTGTTTCCAGGGTGGCCCCACAGGCCAGATCTAAGCAGCCCATGGGCCGGATCCAGTCTTGAGTTTGACACCCCTGCTTTAGAAGATGTCATATTTGCTGGCTGGATTGCCATTGCCTCCAACAAGACCAGTTTGTGAAGAGATCTGAATGGAGGCATATACTGTAGGAAAAAAATCAGAAAGAAAAAAGAGAATTATTTAGCAACTATTTTAATGGAGAGATTATACATGACTGTATGTTTTAAAAGTGCATTTAATATCTTTTCTGAATGTATTGGCATGGGCTTTTCCCATGCTGCATGAAACTCCTTGATGTTGTAATTTAAATAAACATTATTATTTTTTCTTGCTGTATTCACTAAGCTTGAGAAATAGAACATTCTATTATTAGTGTATGGCATTGTTACAGTAGCCAGGAGACCACAATGCTATTGCAGAGTAGTAGTTTGGTTTGCCAAGGTACCAGCTCTGTTGTAGGACATGCTTGCATACTTCCCAAGGTATGTCAGAGGAGGATGAGCTGGCTTCACACCAGAGAGAAAGATGAACAGCTCTTCTTGCAGGGTCACCCAAAGCCCCCTGCCTTCCCGGAGCTGCCTCACAAATGGGCACCACAACCAGGAAGGTTCACAGCCATCAGGAATCTGATTGTCTGCACAGAGCACCAATTTGTCTCCCCACTGAACTGGTACCTATTTATCTATTTGCAAAGAACATGCTTTCAAACTGTTAGGTGGACAGAAGCTGAGGCAAGTGACAGGATGTTGTGGCCCGCCAGCGGCCTGTGCAGCTGGTGGCTGATTCCAACAGCGAGGAGGATGGTGTGGTGATTCACCAGCAGCCTGTGCAGCTGGTACCCGAGTCGGACAGCGAGGAGGCTAGAGAGGACTCGGTGCCAGAGGCAGGGATTCAGCCAGGGCCTTCAGAACCTCCAGAAGCTCCCATAAGTGAAGAGGAAGAAGAGGAGGAGCCTCTTCTCAATGCACGGGCGCGCAGAGCTGCCAAAAGGCAGGAATGGCTCCTCAGGAGGAGGTCTCCTCAGGAGTAAGGCTTGGGACTAATTGGCCAATCCCTTAGCCTATTTAAGAGATGACGATGACTGAGCCAATTTGCAGGAAACAAGCAAAGTCTGATCGGCTCCTATTCTCTCTGTCTCTCTCATCATTTCTACTGCAACTTGCTTCTGGGCGTTTTGCCCAACCACAGTAAGATTACTGTTATCTGAAAGACTATTTCCTCAGAATTGAGTTATTATTCCTTGGACTCTTGCTGGCTGTTAATGAAGTTGAATTAACAGCCGGTGTTCAGAAAAGACTGATTTAAACTGTATTTGTGTTTGAACGACTACTAAGAAAGCTTATTAGTAGTCCTTAATTAGTAAACTAAGGTTTGTACAGACTTTGTGTGTGCTGCGTTCTTTGTGGTCCGTAGCTGGGGCAGAACACAGGAGCTCACACCAACATGCAGTGCTAGGACTTGAACCGCTGGCCAGAATTCATATCCAGCATCATTAAGCCACCAAGGAACCACCCCACCTCATTCTAAAGTTAGATTTGCAGATAATAAGGATAATTTCTTTCTATAAATACAGCAGAGACATTAATCATGAAACCTTTTTCACTTGCAAGAATATTCTTGTAATGAAGCTCACGCTTTCCAGAAAAGCAAAAACATGGTAAAATACTGCTGCTTTCTCTTGTGCTCTTGCCAAGATCCATGGAGATCTGTGTGCAATGTCTCCTATAGTGAGTTACTGAATTTCAGGAGGACACTTGCCCTAAACAGCAAGGAATATGAGAATCCTTTTCCCAGATGACCTTTACTTGAAAAACAATATCTTCCCAAGTGTCAGCATGGGTTTTTCCTTTGATGCATGCTTGCTATCGGCTGCCATAGTAACGGGGAGGGGGGCATGGCATTTGGGTTTGGGAAGTGAACTGGTGAGGTGAAGGCCCATGTGAACTAAATGGGAGCACTAAATTGCTCTCAAGAATTAGTGCGCTGCTGAGTGGAGTTGTTTACACCCAGTCAAGGCCAACCATCCTAGAACTCCAGATGGACGAAAATACCTGAAGATGTGCTTCACATGACATTATGAGGGACGTGGATTGGACATAAAGAGCCAAGGTGGCGCAGTGGTTAGAGTGCAGCACTGCAGGCTACTTCAGCTTTCTGCTAGCTGCAGTTCGGCGGTTCAAATCTCACTGGCTCAAGGTTGACTCAGCCTTCCATCCTTCTGAGGTGGGTAAAATGAGGACCCAGATTGTTGGGGGCAATATGCTAACTCTGTAAACCACTTAGAGAGGGCTGTAAAGCACTATGAAGCGGTATATAAGTCTAACTGCTATTGCTATTGCTATTTGGCCTGGGTCCCTGGGGGCAGTGATTTGAGCAAACTTTCAACCTGTAACTTTCACGCCTTTTGAATCAGACCTTGCTTTGCTTTCGCCGCTATCATTTCAAACTCAGTAAAAGTACCTCTTCTCCAGTGGTGGGCTGCAACCGGTTTAACAACCAGTTCAGTGATCGTGTGCCCCTAATGCGCTTGCACGCAGTGTTTGAAATACAGCAATTTGAAGCTCAGCTGCTTACCTTCAAAGGCAGCCCCGGTAAGTAAAACAGCAGAGGCGTGGAAATCAGCTGTGCCGTGTGAATCAGCTGAGCCAGAAAGAAGGAAATATAGGACAGGATAGGGAGGGGGCTGGTGGATGGGGCCAGCTGATTGTTGGAACTACCGGTTCGCCCGAACCAGTCCGAACCAGCAGCAGCCCACCACTGTTCTTCTCTACCTCAATGGAGTTGGGGGTTTGCTTTCTTGGGTTTTGAACGGAGGCAGGCCTGACATTAAGTTTATCATGTCTTCTCTATTCTGAGTAGCCTCTTAGTTGACTTCACTTAGCTTCTTCTGTCTAATTCAATCCTGAATTCTCAACATTATCACATATGTCTTGTATTAAGATCTTCTTAATCTGTTGTTTTTGACCAAGTTTTTATTGTCCAGTCATTAAGTCATGTCCAACGCATGCCAGGCCTCCCTGTCCTCCACTGTCTCTGAGTTTGTCCAAATTCATGTTCCCTAATAAAAACATCAAATTTTTTTTTGCAGACAAACGTGTATGTGATTCCATTCTTTGTTTAAAACCTAATTGTCTCTATTGCAATTGGAATAATTTGGGACAGAAACATTTCTTTATAGTTTTTCATACTTATTTATTGAGTTTGAAGGCCATCCCCTCTCCAGATATATCAAGGCTAAATTCAAGCAACAATACAGGATTCAACAATGTTATTTTTTCTAGTGGAGAAAAAAATGATGGAAAATAAAAAGCAAATTTTTTTTAGGCTCCTTGGTGCTCTCTGAGCTTGGTTGTTTTCTTGCAGATGTTTCATTACCCAAACTAGGTAACATCTAGTCTGCAAGAAAACAACCAAGCTCAGAGATCAGCAAGGAACTCTCGTTTCAATCCTGAGCTACAAATGTTCACCTTTATTTTATTTTTTAAATCATGGGAACTGTTGTCCCATGTCAATTTCTGATATTAAAAACATAAATAAGACGATTCAATTATATTGACAGTGGGTGCGACCTTAGAAGACTTGAAGAACCAGACTTGGGGACAGAGTCTTCTGGAGAAAATATATACAGTATACTCATTAATGCCCAACATTGAGTTGATGGCACATGTTCAGCAATATCATGTGGCAGTTGTTCTGACCCAGCCTTCGCAAGTAATGATAAACCATTTACTCGCGAGTCAAACAAACCCCTTTTTTATAACAGGGCAGTAACAGTCTTTTATTCATGTGGATAAACAAAAACCAAACGTAATTAGTCCCAACAGACCTGGTTCTGTCCTAGAAATCTGAATTGCTTGCTGTATCCTAAAAATGAACGGTTGTTTGCGACAACTGTGTCAGAATATTCATGAACTGGAATAGGGCATGGTAACAGGTCAGCCAATGAAAGACATGGCAACTGGGTCAGCCAATGAGGACTGTTTGGAAACTGAAACAGTATTTGCTGGAGACAGCTAGGAGTCTGGGTGTGGCTTAGGCTTAACTTAACTGCTGTATAGAGGAGGTTCTTTTTGTCTGTATTAAGCTCTGAAATCTGAACTGAAACTAGTCTGCTGTTGAACCTGAAACCAATCTCTCCTCTCTACCACATTGGAAGAACCACTCTTGGTATTGTATATACACCGTGTGCACAATTATTAGGCAAGTGAGTATTTTGACCATATCATCATTGTCATGCATATTTTCCACCTGCAAGCTGTATAAACTTGAATGCTTAGTGGATATAAGCATATCAGGTGATGTGTATCTGTGTAATGAGAGAGGATGTGGCCTAAGGAGATCAACACCCTCTATCAAGGTGTGCATAATTATTAGGCAGCTTCTTTTCCTCAGGCAAAATGGGTTAAAAAGGAGATTTTTTAACTCTGAAAAGTCAAACATTGTAATAAGTCTTTCAGGTGGATGCAGCACTAGGCAGTTTCTTTTCCTTAGGCAAAATGGGCTAAAAAAGAGATTTAACTGACTCTGAAAAGTCAAAAATTGTAATAAGTCTTTCAGGGGGATGCAGCACTCTTGAAATGTTTGCGACAACCAGCCACTCCCAAATCCCTACTATTTATTTTCCAGCCAGGGAGAGGCTGGCTAGAATCTACATCTTCTTTTCCCTGAGAGCCGGCTTATTGTTTTCCTTTGTTCTCCTCTCCTTTCCTCTCTATGCATCCGCGCATCTGGGATGGGCCTCATCTCTTCCTCCCCCCTCACTCAGCTCATGCCCTGAAGACAGCTGCCTCTCCACCTGGGGGAGGACGGAAGGCCCCGGCTCTGCCTCTGTCTCTGATGCTGTTTCCTTATCAGAGCCTTCCAAAGGCTCCAAAGCTGGCCCAGGTTCTCCCTCAAGCTCCTCCTCGTCGGACTCTGCTGCTAGCTCTGCTGGCAGCCAACGGGCCAAAACAGCAGTAGACAAGGGTGTCCACAAGAAAAGTCAAGGTGGTGGCTTTCTTGGCCTTATGTCATATGGTTGCAGCCACCATCTTGACTTTTGGGGCTAACTTTTTAATGTCCCAGCAATGGATTTACTGTATATGATGGAGGCTTACAGAAGAACATAAAATGATGGGGGAGGGGAGAAATGGGAAACAATAGATGCCTGATGATGATGATGATGATGATGATGATGATGATGATGTTTTCCATTCAGTCATGTCCCACTTTTGACAATTCTATGGGCCAGGTCTCTCAACATATTGCACTACTTCGAGTTATCTTCGAGACCGCTTTCTACCGCATAGCTCCCAGCGACTGGTGAGATCCCACAGAGTTGGTCTCCTCCAGGTCCCGTCAGCTAAACAGTGTCGGCTGGCGGGCCCGCAGGGGAGGGCCTTCTCTGTGGCTGCCCCAGCTCTCTGGAACCAGTTACCTCCTGAGATCCAGACCGCCCCCACCCTATTGGCCTTCCGAAAAGCAGTAAAGACCTGGCTTTTCCGGCAAGCCTGAGGCCGTTGTCTCGCAGTTGTAATCTGCGAGATCCGGCCATGATGGGATATGCATGAATTTTAAATTGTTTTAATGTCTAATGTTTTAATGTTTTATTATTGATTAGGATGTTTTATAATGTTTTTTATGATGTTTTTAATGTTTTTTTTGTTTGTTGTTAAGCCACCCAGAGTCCTTTGGGAGTTGGGCGGCATACAAATATAATAAATCTAATCTAATCTACTTCTTTGTGTTTTTCAATGCTTTGGCTGGTGTCAACTTCGATGGTGTCCATCCACCGTGTTCTATGGAAGCCTGGTTTCCTTTTACTGCTAACTCTTCCAAACATAATTGTGTTTTCCAGTGAATTCCCCCGCCTGGCATGGCCAAAATAAGTGAGATGCAGTTTTGTGATTTTTTTTTTTCCTTCCAGTGACACGTCTGGACATGACCAACTTGTTTGATGTCCAAAAAATACACAAGAGCCTTCTCCAGTACCATAGCTCAAAGAAGTCAATTTTCTTACTGTCTTGCTTTTTTAAGGTCCAACTTTCACAACCAAATGTAGCTACAATAGAGCAAACTAACCTACATTAGCTCAGATTGATAGCAAGGGAATACTTCTTTGGGTATAGTGAGCGATGTATTTTGCTGAGATTTTTGTGCAAATCATGACAAATAGAGGTGCTTATCACTTTTTTCCCCCTTTTTTTGCAATTATAAATGCATATAAAATCCATTTTCCTTGTCTTTTTCTTCCATTGGAATCATAGTTACAAAAAAAAAACAACAGGGTATCTTCCAAAGCAAAATCAACATAGAATCATAGAAATAAATGAAAAACAATATGTAATCAAAAGGGAAGTATTATTTCGCAAGACCAGATCATATATATTAGAAGTCCATAAATTAACCGAATTCCTCCATTTCTTGCTAAAAACATGCATCATATCCAGAACAGATCCAAATTTCATGAGATGATAATGTTTGTTTTCTTGGAAAAAATATCCAACTGGTTCAGTTCCAAGCCTGAAGAAAGGCACTGGAGACAAAATGGAGGCTGATTGGAAATTGGGTCCATTTATTGATGAACAGGACCAGAGGTGGGTTCCTCCTGGTTGGACCGGTTCTCCCGAACCAGTAGCGACCCGCTGGTGACATCACGATGATGACACCGATCCGGTTTGGTCAGTGCCGGTCCGTGGGCACCGCCATATTTATTTTGATTATTATTATTTTTTGAAATTTTTTTGAATTTTTTTTGAATTTTTTTTCCTTCTGTGCATGCACAGAAACCGAGTTTCTGGCACTGTGCATGCATTGCCATCTTGTTTTTGGCTTTTTTAAAAAAAAAATTAAAGAATTGGAGTGCACATGCGCGTGCGTGCAAAGCGTGCACGTGCCCATGAGGCACACACGTGGCCACGAGGCCCGGCCACGCGGTGTGGGAGGAAGCGAACCGGCAGTGAGGTAAGTTAGAACCCAACCCTGAACAGGACCACATGGGTTTGAGGTCCTGGGCAACTGACCACATGGAGTTGAGAGTGGGTGACTTTTATACCTTCTCTTGAGCCTTGCACTTGAACTTCCTGTTCCTGTGGAAGAACATGTATTCTATTGGCTGTTGTAGGAATCATAGCTGGCTCTGTAGGTTGTCTGAGTTCCCAGGTTTGGTTGAAGTTTGGACTGCTGATGCAATGAAGGGGTGTTGGGCAATTCCTATTGTGGCTGAGGGCTAATCCTATCTTTGCTTATGAATAGAGCTATCTATCTTTTTATCTCTTAAGTGCTGACATCTGCTGTGGGCTATTAAGGAAGGTGGGAGCTGCTTTCCAAGAGCATGTTTCTCCATTTCTCATCCAGGGAAATATACTGCCTTCTTAATATTTCTCAAAATATTTCATTCTTCTAGGAGAGGGGTGGGTACTAACTTTCTACAGTTTTATCCATATAGCTAGTGATGATCCATGACTAGAGTGAAAAGTCTAGTTTAGTGTAAGAGAAGCGTAAGAATAAATCAGGAAAGAGACAAGATGGATCATGGATTTTACGGTGAGGACACCATTATGATTAATTAAGGGAAAAACAGACATTCAATCTATGCAATTTAGAGAAGGGAAAAGATAATCCAAATAATAAGACAGAAAAAAGACTTGAGCAGTCAGCTCTGGAATAAAATAATCATTCTGAATTACTTCCCATTGGAAACAATAGGATCTTAACTCATGGCTAATTGATCTTTTTTATGATTATGTGTGCAAACTTTCAAACTCACCTATTGTTTGAAAGTAATTGTTTCCCAGGGGAGTTTCTAGGCAGTTTTAATTGCCTTTTTCCTAAATCAACCATATTTTAAAATAATGTTTACTAACTCTGGGGAATAAAGGCAGAACGTTCACTGAAGATGCAATGTTATAAAAAGATGTGGAAACGAAAGAGTGTAACTGCTCCTACCTGGAGATACAAAGATGTACGATTCATAGCAGTGTTCCAATATTTGAGGGACTGCCACAAGGAAGAGAGGGTCAACCTATTCTCCAAAGCACCTGAAGGCAAGACAAGAAACAATGGATGGAAACTTATCAAGGAGAGAACCAACTTAGAACTAAGGAACAATGTCCTGACAGTGAGAACAATGAACCAGTGGAACATCTTGCCTCCAGAAGTTGTGGGTGCTCCAACACTGTAAGTTTTTAAGAAGAGATTGGACAGGCATTTGTCTGACCTGGTATACGGTTTCCTGCCTGAGCAGGGGGTTGGACTAGAAGTCCTCCAAGGTCCCTTCCAACTCTGTTATTCTGTTAATCTGACTCTGCCTAATTCTTCACTTCACATCCAGAGTTCATATCAAGCAGGAGTTCGTAAGATCTTCAGAACAGAAATCCAAATACCTCTAGATCAGAGGTGGTAGTCACTTACTTTCCCTACTGGTTCGCAAATGTGAGCGCGTGCGTGCGTGCATGTTTCACTCACATGCGCCCCTTCCACGCATATGCATGGCCATACACACATGCGCTTTGCTCATGCGCGTGGCTTGCACGCATGCGCGCGGCTTCAAAATGTGCCTAAATAGGACGGCATAGCGCCAGGGCGAGTGGGCGGGTGGGTGGGCTTACCCGCAGGTCGCTACTACCGGTTCGCCCGAACCGGTCTGAACCGGCTGAATACCACCTCTGCTCTAGATGTATCTCACAATAATGGAATGACTATTTTTTTAAAAAAACTGCAATTACATTTGCTGGGGGTTTTGCAATTAATTAAACCAGCTGAAGTTTAGAAACAGAAAGTCTGAGATCTTTCTCTCCATGCTCAGTTTAGGATTCATCTTGGAGCAGCTAAAAATACATTGCTGTCCATCAAGAGAAAATTCATCTGTTTTCCATGAAGTGCTCAGTGAGCCTTCCAGAAGAGAAAGAGAATTAAAAGTTACATGGCTACAAGAGTCCCTTGGGAGTTGGGTGGCATACAAATTTAATAATAATAAATAATAATAAGTTAACAAGCAAATCATTCAAAAACTCCATCAGGATTTTCCACCTACTCTTCCAGGAACAACATTAGAAATATTCTCATTTCTACCCTTCCAGTCAATTTCACACTAGCAAACTTAGCATGTTGGGGAGGAAAAAAAGAGAAATGAATTAAATCACGCCTTCCCTGAGATTTTATTTATTTATTAATTTATCAGATTGTTAAACCACAGAGGGATTCTGGACGGTGTATATTGTACAAAGTACAATGTTGGAATAGATCTGTGAAGCGGCAAATGATGCCAAACAAAATCTATGTGCAATGCTATTTTCCATGCTGTGTGATGATCGATGAGTCTTCGGGAATTTCAACATAGTTAGTAAAAGGTATATTAGACTAATGCAAATTATTTTCTTTGTAGTCATTTGAGGATAGATATTTTTCAACTTGTAGGTGGACTATATATGTGCGTATGAGATAAAAACATGAGTTGCATCCTGTCCTTCATATTTTCATATCAAAAAATTTCCAATATATAGGAAGAACTGCATGATTTCCATCGCCAGGGTAAAAGATTATTTGTTTCTAACATGATACTTCTGTTTTCTCTCATGTTGATGGAAACTTAACTCCTATCATTTTACTATCAAGCAATTTCTAACTAATATATAGGCAAAATCTGATTTCTCCTACCCACGTAAAAGAACATCCATCAATCCCAAATACTTCTGTTCTTTTTCAAATTGATGAGTGAAGGAGAACATTCCTGTTACTTTGCTTGGTGGCCTTTGCTTCTTCTCAAGGGACTATCTTGCAAACATTTTGAAACCTGGTCTTTCTCTGGCGCTTCTTTTCAATCTGCTGTTGATACTGCCTCTTTCAACAGCCCGATTTGTTGGTCAATGTTTGCTAAGTGGGAGAAACCTCCCATTGTTCATTATTCAGAGTGGAATAGGATCAGTAGAATTTAGGTGAGCTGTTGTAAATAAGACAAAAACAATTAGGTGTATCCCATCTGCAGCTCAAACAGGATGAGTTATAGCCAGTGGTGGGCTGCAACTGGTTTAACAACTGGTTCGGTTATCACGCCCACCTAACACGCTTGCATGCAGTGTTCAAAATACAGCAATTTGAAGCTCAGCTGCTTACCTTCTAAGGCAGCCCCGGTAAGTAGAACAGCGGAGGCACGGAAATCAGCTGTACCACGCAAATCAGCTGAGCCAGAAAGAAGGAAATGTAGGACAGGATAGGGCGGGGGCAGGTGGGCGGGGCCAACTGATCGTCGGAACTACCGGTTCGCCTGAACCGGTCTGAACCGGCAGCAGCCCATCACTGGTTATAGCCAATCAATGGATCAGTCAAAGAGAAGAAATTATTGCTAGATTACTAGCATTCCTAAAAGAATTACAGACTAATTTCCCCAACCTTATTTAAATCTGACCACTAAATACTGGTTAAATACCGATGCTTTTAACATTACAATAGGTTTTCCTTTTCAGTTCTTATTCTTTTTTCCAAATCACACAGAATTTTGGGATATAAGGAGTATTTCTCCTTTACAAGTCCTGGGTTGGTCCATAGGGATCTACTGTCCTTCTCCATGCATTTCTAGGTTAGACTTTAGAAGTTTGAAGAAAAGACTTCTTTTCTTTGCCAGACGTTACTTCTTTCAGGAACATCGTTAACTCTGAAAAAGAATCCCAGATTTTGAGAGGGAAGCTTTTTCCCGTTTATTAAGAGAACTGAAGAATCCTTCAAATGGTGTTAAGGTTATAAATAGCAATCTCAGATTGTAACTTTGAGGGAAGAGAGCTAATAATATATTGAACAAAAGTATTGAGAAACGATTGAATAAGTTCCACCAAAGATATCCAGAAGGTTTTTTTATCGATAAGGAAATTGTCTTATTGCTCAATGCTGTATTTCAATGGATATGAAAACTGAAAAATAAAAATAAAATTAAAGAGGGAGTCAAACTATTCTCCAAAGCACCTGAGGGCAGGATAAGAAGCAATGGGTGGAAACGAATCAAGGAGAGAAGCAACTTAGAACTAAGGATAAATTTTCTGACAGTTAGAACAATTAATCAGTGGAACAGCTTGCCTCCAGAAGTTGTGAATGCTCCAACACTGGAAGTTTTCAAGAAGATGTTGGATAACCATTTGTCTGAAATGGTGTAGGGTTTCCTGCCTAAGCAGGGGGTTGGACTAGAAGACCTCCAAGGTCCCTTCCAACTCTGTTATTCTATTCTATTCATCACACTGAGAAGCAATGGTGTTATATAGATTTATGTGTCAAAGAAAGGGTTGTCTGATGGGCATAATCTTCTTAGAAAATAATTGCAAGATCTGCACAATTTAACTACGCTGTCAATGCCCTCTCACAAGTAGGAACTAACTCCCTTTGCTCAACAGGTTGGATAATTGAAAACAAAAATTCCATATGGAGTGTCCAAATCAAACAGCCCCAAATGAATTCATCCTCTCTGGGTTTCCTTGTACAGAAGACTTAAAGGTCCCCTTGATTCTCTTCTTCTCCATCATTTTTGCACTCACTCTTTGTGGAAATTCTCTGATCATCTTGGCGGTGATCACCAACCTTCAACTGCACAAGCCCATGTACTGGTTCCTCTGTCATCTCTCCATCCTGGACATGGCCTTCTCAGCTGTGGTGGTTCCCAAAGTGACTGCAGGATTCATCCAGCTGGAAAAGATCATTTCCTTCTCCGGGTGCGTCTCACAGGTATTCTTTCTGAACTCGGTTGGGTGTACAGAATGTTTTCTTTACACCGTGATGGCTTATGACCGCTTCTTGGCCATTTGTAAACCACTCCACTATGGCAACCTCATGAGCTCAAAAGCCTGTCTCCTTCTCTCCTTGGGTACCATAATTGGAGGGACCCTCCACTCTGCCTTTCAGACCTCTCTTACCTTTCATTTGCCTTATGGAGAGAACAACTATATTGACTATATCTTCTGAGATATTCCGTCCATCCTGAAACTGGCTTGCGTTGAGATACAATTTATAGAAATGGTTATCATCATTGATATGGGCTTTGTGACAATCACCTGATTTGTCCTCATCCTAGCATCTTATGCTTACATCATCACAGCCATTTTGAAGATCAGTAGCAGTGAAGGACAACACAGAGCCTTCTCCACTTGCTCTGCCCATCTTACTGTGGTGGTCATATACTACCTGCCCTTGTTTTCTCGTTATTTGAGACCAGCGTCTCGGGACATCATGGAGAGTGTGGTATGTGTGTTCTACACCACCATCACCCCTTTGTTGAACCCGATAATATACACACTTAGGAACAAAGAGATGAAAACTGCTCTGGTGAAACTCTGGGTTGGGAATCCTGAGTAGATTGCAACACGTGTGTGCACCGTGCATTTTTCCTCAAGTTTAGATGACCAGATGTGAACTCTAATTTACTTTACTGTATGGATGTGCAAATGAGAATAGGAAGAGAGATCAGAACTACAGTATCTATTAACTATTTTGTAGCTCAGCCAGGATTGTTGGAGAGGATGTGAAAAGAATGGAATGGAATGGAATGGAATGGAATGGAATGGAATGGAATGGAATGGAATGGAATGGAATGGAATAGAATAGAATAGAATAGAATAGAATAGAATAGAATAGAATAGAATAGAATAGAATAGAATAGAATAGAATAGAATAGAATAGAATAGAATAGAATAGAATAGTTGGAAGGGACCTTGGAGGTCATCTAGTCCAACCCCCTGCTTAGGCAGGAAACCCTATACCATTTCTTTATATAATTTTTAAACATCTGTTTAGTTTTTCTCTTGCATATCTGTGTGCATTTCTACTTTTTTATGGTTGTCTCAATCAGATGTATACCAAAATATGTTCACTTTGCAATAACATTTGCTCTTCTATTATTCTTTTATTGTTTAAAAGGGGATATTGTAAACAGAGGATATCGTTAATTTTGGAAATATTGTACGCCATTCCTTTTCAGTAAAAGCTGCAGAAATGTTCATAATGGAACGGCATTCTCTGTGTTGAATAGTTTTGTAGATTATGCCAATATTTTCCTGAGGTTCCAAAATGCGTTCAAACATTGCCTATTCGCATTGTGTTCTGATTGTGCCATGCTGAGGTCTCTGTTCATCTAACTTCCTAAGCAGGGGTGGGTTCTAACTTACCTCGCCACTGGTTCGCTTCCTCCTGCGCCATGTGGCTGCACGCGCATTGCGCACCGCGTGGCCACGCCGCACAGGCACGCATGTGCAGTGACAAAAATTCACAAAAAAAGCCCCCCCAAAAAGCCAAAAACAAGATGGCGGCGCATGCGCAGTGCCAGGGACTTGGCTTCTGCACATGCGCAGAAGAAAAAAAAATAGCAAAAAATTCCAAAAAAAAATTCCAAAAAAAAAAATTCCAAAAAAAAGATGGCGGCGTCCACGGACCAGCATCAACAGAACCGGCTCCGTGACATCACCAGCAGTTTGCTACCGGTTCTATAGAACCGGTGCGAACCGGGAGGAAACCACCTCTGTTCCTAAGCTTTTGGAGAGAAAATGTACTAAGATGACTTCCTGATGATCTTCGTTTAAGGAACAGAGTCTTTCTGAACCAAGGGGATGGCCCACATCTTTATTGACTTGTTGATTCTGGCTTTTGACTCATCCAAACTGCATGGATTCACCGTCAATCTTACTAGGGCCTGATTTCTAAGTTGCATCTTAGTAGTGGCGCAGTGGTTAGAATGCGGTATTGCAGGCTAACTCTGCCCACAGTCTAGAGTTCGATCCAGTGGTGGGATTCAGCCCGTTCACACCGGTTCAGGCAAACCGGTTGTTATATCACCCCACCTCCCGCTATCAAAATGGATCCTGGGCGCTGCAATGGAGAAACAAGCAATGGAGCGGCCGGCGCGAGGAAAGGAGGTGGCCACTTTCCCTCATTCTTCTCCCTGCTCTTCCTCCTTCCCTCATGCCGGCCGCTCCATTTCCCGTTTCTCCATTGCAGCGCAGCGCCCAGGATCCACTTTGATAGCGGGGGGGTTACTTTAACAACCGGTTCACCCAGGTTCAGGTTGGCCATTGTGAGAGGCTCATCCCACATGTGTGTTGGAGCTGGAGGATGAGGATGGGCCACGTCTCCCACGACAGCCAATCTGACCCTGGGAGAACCGGGTTCTTAAATTATTTGAATCCCACCACTGGTTCGACCCTGATGGGCTCAAGGTTGACTCAGCCTTCCATCCTTCCGAGGTCGATAAAATGAGGACCCAGATTATTGGGGGCAATGTGTTGACTCTGTAAACTGGTTAGAGAGGGCTGTAAAGCACTATATATAAGTGCTATTGCTCTTAATATGGATCATTTCAGTATCTTATACCTCGTATAACCTTGGCGTTTAAACTACACTCCCTGATCTATGATAGTTTAGATGGAGGAATAGATACACACTCATATAATATTGTGGGTTTTTTTACCTAATGAAAGTATATTGGATATTTTTGCAACAACTCCAGTATATTCACCCTCTTCATTGTTTCAAAAGAATTGGTTTCATCTTGGCTGTAGATAATTGTAATTTGTAACGTCTGAGAACAAAAACATTCTTTTTATTAAGAAAATGAAAATCAGAGTCCTATCATTGTCGTCAGGCTTAAGTTAGAAGCATTTGTTTCTAACAAAGTAAATAAAATAAAAACTCTAACATTAAGAACTCCAAGGCTTTATATTGGTTTCTTGTATTTCACTCATGATGAGACACTGTTTTTTTATATAACCCAGCATTGGAAATAAGAATATGTAGAACATTAATGAGGTGTAGGATATTTGCAGAAAAGAGAATGGAAGCATTGAGTACATATTCTGGAAGGAATTTCCAGAATCCTAGAAGGATCAAAGAAATAAAAGCAATCAGAGTTTTTGGAACAATTGGGAAGCTCTTGACTTGATAATAGAATAGCAGAGATGGAATGGATCTTGCAGGTCTTCTAGTCCAACCCCCTGCTCAGGCAGGAAACCCTACACCCGTGATGGTAAACCTATGGCACGCGTGCCAGAGGTGGCACGCAGCGCCCTCTCTGTGGGCACGTGAGACGTTGCCCCAGCTCAGCTCTGCCACGCATGTGCGCGCGCCTCCTGCTGGCCAGCTGGTCTTCGGGTCTCTGCCATGCATGCGCGGGGGCCGCAGGGCACATGCGTGGGGCCGTGCGCGCACTGCATTTTGGGGGGTTGGGTGCACGCATGCACATTTGCACGCGCACACGTGTGCTTTGGGCACTCAGTCCGGAAAAGGTTAGCCATCACTGCCCTATACCATTTCAGACAAATGGCTGTCCAATTTCTTCTTAAAAACCTCCAGTGTTGGAGCATCCACAACTTCTGGAGGCAAGTTGTTCTACTGGTTAATTGTTCTGGCAGAAAACGTCTCCTTAGTTCTAGGTTGGTTCTCTCCTTGATTAGTTTCCATCCATTGATTCTTGTTCTGCTTTCAGGTGCCTTGGAGAATAGGTTGACCACCTCTTCTTTGTGGCAGCCCCTTAGATATTGGAAGACTGCTATCATCTCATCCCAGAACTTCTTTCACTAGACTAGACATACCCAGTTCCTGCAACCATTCTTCATATGTTTTAGTCTCCAGCCCCCTAATCATCTTTGTTGCTCTTCTAAATCAATTAGCACAAGGGGCCCCCAAGGCTGTGTGCTCTCACCACTTCTCTTCTCTCTATGTACCAATGACTGCATCTCTAATGATCCATCTGTTAAACTACTGAAGTTTGCAGATGATACAACAGTGATTGGTCTCATTCAAGATAATGATGAATCCGCATACAGACAGGAGGTTGAACAACTAACCTTGTGGTACGACCAGAACAATCTGGAACTGAACACACTCAAAACCGTAGAAATGGTGGTAGACTTTAGAAGAAACCCTCCCATACTTCCACCTCTTACAATACTAAACAACACAGTATCAACAGTAGAGACCTTCAAATTTCTAGGTTCTACCATATCGCAAGATCTAAAATGGACACCTAACATCAAAAACGTCATCAAAAAAAGCACAACAAAGAATGTTCTTTCTGCACCAACTCAGAAAGCTCGAACTGCCCAAGGAGCTGCTGATACAGTTCTACAGAGGAATTATTGAGTCTGTCATCTGCACCTCTATAACTGTCTGGTTTGGTTCTGCAACCCAACAAGACAGACATGGACTTCATAGGATAATTAGAACTGCAGAAAAAACAATAGCTACCAACATGCCTTCCATTGAGGAACTGTACACTGCACGAGTCAAAAAGAGGGCTGTGAAAATATTTACAGACTCCTCACATCCTGGACACAAACTGTTTCAACTCCTACACTTAAAACGACGCTATAGAGTACT
>QLTV01003813.1:775941-786707 GCA_003457575.1 Thermophis baileyi | reverse complement strand
ATAGGGACGTGAAAATATTTACTGACCCCTCGCATCCTGGACATCAAGTGTTTCAACTCCTACCCTCAAAACGATGCTATAGAGCTCTGCACACCACAACAACTAGACACAAGAACAGTTTTCCCCCGAACGCCATCACTCTGCTAAACAAATAATTCCCTCAACACTGTCAAACTATTTACTAAGTCTGCACTATTATTAATCTTCTCATCATTCCCATCACCCATCTCCTCCCACTAATGACTGTATGACTGTAACTTTGTTGCTTGTATCCTTACGATTTACATTGACTGGTTCCTAATATGATTTGATTGCTTATTTGTACCCGGACTATCATTAAGTGTTGTACCTTATGATTCTTGACGAATGTATCTTTTCTTTTATGTACATTGAGAGCATCTGCACCAAGACAAATTCCTTGTGTGTCCTATCACACTTGGCCAATAAAAAATTCTAATTCTAATTCTCTGCACTATAATGCAAATACAGAAATAAAAAATCTCTGGCAAAAAAGGTGGAAAAGTAAGAACAAATAGAAAAGGTATTTGAAGCCTTTTATGAGAACGAAACCCAGTAGAAGCAGCTATTTCAAAGAAAAATTGCATAAAGCAACACAGCTAATGTTGAGGCACTTGGAGGTTTATCTGTGTCCTCAGGGTCACCTGAGTAGTGCAAATGGTTCCTGTAGTCTGCAATTTTTCTGGAAATCCATTCATATGCCCACACTCTTCGAAGGGTGTTCATCCCAAAGTGCATAGCTAAAAGTCTAAACTGAAGTATGCACTACATACCCTAACGGATTTCCAGAAAAATTGCAGACTACAGGAACCATTTGCACCACTCAGGTGACCCTGAGGACACAGAAAAATCTCCAGGGGGCCTCAATGACTCTCTAAAAGGAAACAAATGACCAGCTGTCTGCAAGGAATAAAATCCTTCCATTCCCCACCATCCAGTCAGAGCTGAAGAAACTTCTTGGATGAGAAGCGAAACATCTTCAAAAGAAAAAAACAAGAAAGTCCAATTTGCCTCTTGAAAAAGCACCTTTGGGACAACCAGGACCTGGATGACTGAGCATCTCCCTAGACCAGAGGTGGGATTCTACCGGTTCGCACCTATTTGCTAGAACCTGTTGTTAACTTTCTAAGCAGTTCGGAGAACCGGTTGTTGGAAGAAATCTCCTTTTGTTTTGTTTTTCACTTTACAGGGCTAATCCTGTAAGGAAGGCATTCTGGTGTTGTTTCTAGCCTAATCTTTATTGCTCTGCTTACAGAAACTGCCTCCCTTATTACATTCTTGGCAGTACACCTAGACTTACTGTTGCCTGAGCTTCTCCAGAGTTTTTTTTTCTTTGCTGGTACTTTGCTGGGGCTTGACTTTCTTAAAGGGGGAGGGTTGTTTTAAGCTTTTTACACTGCTGTTGGGAGGAAATACTCCCCTGTTGGAGTTCTTCCAGCCGGGATGCAATGATCAGCACTTTGAAGAAATAATTGAATAACGAAGCAGAGCTGCCGGAAAGAAGCTTTTAATGACAAAGAACCAAGATGAGTGACATTCAGCAAGGCTTCTTGGCTAGCTAGAAAGATTAACATTCAAACGTGAGTTTACATACCCTTTCTGAGTTTTGGTCTAAAACTGGTTTTTGTGGTCTAAAACTAATTCTGTGCTTGGTGACCTTTAATCCTGTGTTTATTGATGGGATAATTTTCCCTATTCAGCTTTGTTTGGAAGGAAAAAGGTTAATCTCTGTTCCTGAAAAAGAAGCAGGGTTCAGAAATCTGGCTAGCTAGTTTCTGTGTCTGTTTGTTCTGGTAATTGGTTTAACAAGCAACAGCTACTGTGTTTGCTTTTTTGCTACATTCTAGTGCTAATTACTTTCTTTGTAATTAGGCTTATCTCAAGTGTTCACACTTGAGCTTGCCTGGGGTGTGAGCTCTGGCAATAAACAAGACAAGGCTTGTGTTTTAGTTTTAAAAGGATTTAAACTGTTGTGATTTAATTATTTGTATTGTGTTTGAATTTTTTCCTGCCTCATAGTTTCTTTTTCTATGTGGGGAGGGAGTCTTCCTTCACTGCTTTAGTGGTTCCTGGCACTGTTCTTTTGGGGTGTACTTCCAAGAGGCAGGATGCAAGCTTGGCACTGATTTTTTTACTGCCTTTCTGGGGGGCATGTGATCTTTCCTTAAATCTGGATGATTTCCTTAGGATATCTTATGAGGTGAGTGAGACCAGCCGTGCTTGACAAACTTGGGAGGGCAGAGACTTGAACCTGGCTTCCCTATATAATTTGTTAATTTGTCTCTTTAGCTCAGCATTTTGTAGCCCAAATATGCCCACCCACTTTCTGGAGAGCTTAAATGACCTCTCTGATAAAGGGTTTCACTTTATGAGCAAGAGTTGGCTGCTGATAGTTATCATTGCAGGTATTTCTAATCTAATTATTGATATTTAGGGCAGCTTTTTGCAAGCAAAGAAGCTTTTTGTATTTTTGTACAGGTAATCCTTTACTTACAACATTTCATTTAGTGACCATTAAAAGTTACAATGGAAATGAAGAAAGTGAATTCAAATGGATCTAAGGATTGCTTCTCCTGGGTGTGCTCTTTCTGGAGAGCTTAAATGACCTCTCTGCTAAAGGGTTTCACTTTATGAGCAAGAGTTGGCTGCTGATAGTTATCATTGCATTTTAACTATTTTAATTCCTCAAGGTGCTCTTGCACCCTGCCTGATTTGTAACTCCAGCTTGCAGGTATTTCTCATCTAATGCTTGGTATTTAGGGCAGCTTTTTGCAAGCAAAGAAGCTTTTTGTATTTTTGTACAGGTAATCCTTGACTTACAACAGTTCATTTAGTGACCATTCAAATTTACAATGGCACTGAAAAAAGTGACTTATGACCGTTTTTCACACTTACAACTGTTGCAGCATCCCCACGGTCACAAGAGGCCAGGCGAGGAGAAGCGCCCCTCGTCGTGAGTGATGTCGAGTTGGCCACACCCACCCAGTCACATGACTACCCAGCTGGTCATTAGGGCAGAGAACCGGTTGTTAAATTATTTGAATCCCACCACTGCCCTAGACTGTTAATTTTAATGTTTTTATATTTATGTTATCACAGCTTTGTAAGCCATCCAGAGTCACTTTGGATTGTTAGATGGAAAGCATATACATTTAATAAGTAAATAATCTCAGGACTGAGGTACAATGTTCTCTCTAATTTTTTTCCAGTGTGCGCGGACATTAAAAATCACTGCGCGGCAGTTGAAAACTTCTGCGCGGCATTTTCTTGTCACGTGCTGTGACATTAAAAATCACTGTGTGGCAGTTGGAAACTGCTGCGCGGCGTTTTCTTGTCACGTGCGCGGCCGCGCAGCCGCGCAGCTTAGAGGGAACAGTGCTGAGTTATCTTTGATTCTTGTTTCTTGCCTAATCCATCACATTGATTATTCTGAGACCAAACTTTGGGTGCAACCAACAGTTTTCTAACTGTTCCTCAGTGGTTTTCTGATAACGTTAATTGCCTTTCCTCTAAATAAACATTTAAGTTTAAACACTCAGAGGAATTTGACGGAAGCAATAATGGTGTACATTCAGGAAAAGAAGACTGAGAAGATGTGGGAGTATAAGCTCCACAAGTATAAAGAGATGAAGGTCAAGAACTGCAGAACTGAAAAAGTCATTCTTGGTGGACCTCCATTCTTCCGTCTCAAGTTCTCAAGCTATAGCAATCTTCTTTCATTTTTTTTTATTCTGTAAAGATGATACCATGCTAATGACAATACTGTCTTCTAAGGAAGCATCTAAACATGCCATCTGGGGGAAAAGGCAACATGATAATGCAAGTGAGGAGAACCTAAGATGCTTGGGAAGTTCTCGGTGTAGTCCTAGTCTCACCCAGTTTATACTTCACAAGTCTCTCTTTCTTTCACATTAAGGTAAACCTTCTTCCATAGCAAATTAAAACTAGTCTCGCTCTGAAAAGAAACCTTGGGACTGAGCATTCATCTCAAATTCAAATCTCAGTAAAAGCAATTTAGTCTTCATTGCCATCACAGAAATCATTGAAAGATCTACTATCAGAGAAATCTGCTAAGAACCTTCTACACACATAAGGAAAGTTTCTGCTAGTGACTTCTTGCTTAAGTGACCCATCAATATCTTCCAATCTTCTTCCAAGAGACAGAATGAGAAATTGTGTAGCAAGCTTATAGGATTTTTTGGTACTGCACATTCTTAATTGATCTTTCTTCAGTAGATCAACCCAGCTTTCTCTCTAGGAGTAAATCTACAGCCTGGAATCTTCTCTGCGTACTCGATCTGGGTGAAATCTATTTGGGGCAATTTAAATTATTTTGCTGTCATGAATCTACTTCTGAACAGAACCAAACTAAAGCAACAGAGCGTTAGTGAGTATGCTTTGGCTAATGTTGTATGATAAAGTATTTAAGCTGCCATTTCTCCTGCAGAAAAATGTGCATTGCCTATAGACCCAGGAAATTGGATTGTGTAGTTTCCTCTTCAATGTATTTATGGTTTTTGCAAGGTCAGATTTCTTAGAAACCTTGTACAATAAACTTCCAATAAAAGAGATGAATAGGAGGAAGGCATGCCAATTCATGCTGCATGTCTGTTAAATGGGATTTTATGAGCTCCAAAATACAATTGCATATGAGAAAACCTTCTTTACTGAATAACATTCCTCCTTCATGATTGCGAAAGATAGCAATGGTGATGTCACATCTCTACAAGTGTCAATAACATAAGGAATGAAACACGAAAGAATGTAATGAATTCATGTTCAGTTTTATAAGTACTTACAGGTCTTAGAGAAAGGACAGACATTGAAAATCTACTTGCATGCCTCGTGGTATTAAAACAATACATTGATAAATAGAGTTTGAAAGGTGATTTCTTTCCAAAAGCAACTGAAAACGTATATCCTTATTGTGTTGGGTTGGATTCATATCTCATATGTAGCTATTAAAAAGAGTCCTCTCTTTCTTAGCCAGATACTACCGTGTTTCCCCGAAAATAAGACATCCCCCGAAAATAAGTCCCCCTCTGAAAATAAACCCTTCCCCAAAAATAAGCCCTCCTCTGAAAATAAGCCCTCCTCCGAAAATAAGCCCTCCTCCGAAAATAAGCCCCCCCTGAAAATATTTAACCACATGCGCAGCCAGTCCCTGCCATTTCCTCTGGTTAGGGTTAGGGAACAGAGCTGGAAATCAGGTAAGATGACAAGAGGAGCCCCGTCTTGCTCCACGCACCCCATAATAATAAGACCTCCCCAAAAATAAGGCCAAGCACTTATTTCAGGGTTCAAAAAATATAAGACAGGGTCTTATTTTTGGGGAAACACGGTATTTCTTTCAGAAACATCATTAACATTGAATAAGTGTCTCAGACTTCAAGTATCTGATTATATCATAGAATATCTCACCTGCTCCCCAGTTTAGGTGATTAAAAGAAAAGATACTACATGGAGTGCCCAAATCAAACAGCTCCAAATGAGTTTATCCTCTCTGGGTTTCCATACCCACAAGGGTTCAAGCTGCCCTTGATTCTCTTCTTCTCAATCATGTTTATCCTGACTCTTTCTGGAAATTCCCTCATCATCGGGGTGGTGATCTCTAACCTTCAGTTGCATAAGCCCATGTATTGGTTCCTCTGTCACCTCTCCATCTTAGACATGGCCTTCTCCTCTGTGGTGGTTCCCAAAGTCATTGCGGGATTCATTCCTGGAGGAAAAGTCATTTCTTTCATAGGGTGTGTCACTCAACTGTACTTTTTTCATTTCCTGGGATGTGCAGAAAGTCTTCTCTATACCTTGATGGCTTATGATCGCTTCCTGGCCATTTGCAAACCACTCCACTATGGAAACATCATGAACTGGAAAGTGTGCCTCCTCCTTTGTTTGGGTACCGTAATTGGAGGCAGCCTCAATTCCACATTTCAGACTTTTCTTACCTTCCACTTGCCTTATGGACAGAGACACTATATTGACTATGTCTTCTGTGATATTCCTGCCTTGCTGAAGCTGGCTTGTGTTGATACAAAACTCAATGAGTTGATGAGTTTCATTGACATTGGCCTTGTGGCAATGACCTGTTTTCTGCTTATCTTAGCATCCTACGTCTACATCATCGTGGCTATTTTGAAGATTAGTAGTAGTGAAGGACGGAACAAGGCTTTCTCAACTTGTACTGCCCATCTTATTGTGGTGGGCATCTATTACTTGCCTGTGATATATCATTATCTGAGACCAGCTTCTCAGGGCTCCATGGATGGTGTGGTGAGCTTGTTCTACACCACAGTAACCCCTTTTTTGAATCCACTGATATACACGCTTAGGAACAAGGAGATGAAGACAGCACTGGTGAAATTGTGGAGAGGAAATTCAGAGTAGCAAGCAGCAAATAAACAAGCTCATTTTTACTTCATTTTTCTATTATCAGAAATCACCTGAATAGAGAAAAGTGAACACAACCCCCTAGAAATGAGGTAGTACTCAATGCCTTTTGTGTGTCTTCCTCAGAGGTTGTGTCAATCAAAGATTTGGGGTTGATATTGTGTTCCAGAATAAGTTTGCTCCTCTTATATTAAAGATATTAAAGAATTCCAATTCCAGTGGTTTTTTTATGTACATCGTGTAAATTCTCAAATTGAAATAGCTTTGTTGGATGTTTGGAATTTACGTATTGTAAGTTGCTATTGGGCACTCGAATTAGAAAACAAAATTTAAAGGAAATTAAAAAGAAGATACCGAATTAATAAATATAGCCACGACTCTCACCAAGTTTAATATGAATAAGTTCTCAATGCCTCCCTTTCCCTACTTCCCAGGACTTGCTATAGATCAACAATGTTGTTAACCCTAAATATTGGGACTACTTATTTCCAATTCTTTTTGTCCACCCATTGGGCAAAGCCCAAGCGGACCCTACACCATTTCTGACAGATGGCAGTCCAGTCTCTTCTTGAAAGCTTCCAGTGATGAAGCTCTACAACTTCTGAAGGCAAGCTGTTCCATTGGTTGATTGCTCTAACTATCAGAAAATTTCTCCTTATTTCTAGGTTGAATCTCTCCTTGTTCTGTTTCCATCTGTTATTCCTTGTCTGGCCTTCGGGTGCTTTGGAAAATAGCTTGATCCCTCCTCTCTGTGGCAGCCCCTCAAATATTGGAAGACTGCTATCCTGTCTCCCCTGGTCCTTCTCTTCACTAGACTACCAATGCCCAGTTCCTGCAACTGTTCATCATATGTTTTAGCCTCCAGCCCCCTAATAGCAATAGCAATAGCACTTAGACTTATATACCACTTTACAGTGCTTTACAGCCCTCTCTAAGCGGTTTACAGAGTCAGCATATTGCCCCCAACAATCTGGGTCCTCATTTTACCCACCTTGGAAGGATGGAAGGCTGAGTCAACCTTGAGCCGGTGAGATTTGAACCATCGAACTGCAGCTAGCAGTCAGCTGAATTAGCCTGCAGTGCTGCACTCTAACCACTGTGCCACCTTGGCTCTGGTTGCTCTTCTCTGCACTCTTTCTCGAGTCTCAACATCTTTTGCCCACCCCAAAACTTAGCCTTGGCCTTATTTTCAGGACATGTCCTATTATCGGGGAAACACGGTACCTCACATGATCTTGATTGAATCCCTCTGTTAATGCAACTTAGAATTGCATTGGCTTTTTTGGCTGCCACTGCACACTGTTGCCTCATATTTAATTGTTTGTCCACTAAGACTCCAAGATCCTTCTCACAGTTACTGCTATTAAGCCTAGTTTCACCCAGTCTATATGTATACTTTTGGTTTTTCTTGCCAAAGAAAAAACCATCAGACACAGATGGTTAATTAAGGAAATAAATAGCGTTGATGAGGAGCATGTTCTGATAAAATGCTTTGCAGATAAACTCTGTTCTCCAGTTTCCTTCTAATGGAAATTCTGCAGTGAAGGATGTAACTACCTAAAAGACTAGTTCATTTATTTATTTCAAAATATCTGTTCTTAAAATGCTCTGAACGACCTGGGAAAGGAAAACCAGAGGAAGGTATGATATGACAGAGTGACAGAAGAAAAACTGGATAGATTCTAAGCCTCCAATGAAGAAACTAGAATGCGTAGACTTGAAATTTTAGGCCTGGATAACCTTGAACTATGCCGTCTACGTTCCGACCTAAGCTTAGTACACAAGATCATCTACCTTAATGTCCTACCTGTTAACGACTACTTTAATTTCAACCGCAATAACTCTAGGGCTATCAATAGATTCAAACTAAATGTAATCCGCTCTAATCTTGATTGCAGAAAATACGACTTCTGCAATAGAGTAGTAAATGTCTGGAATATTTTACCTGATACTGTTGTTAGTTTCTCTAACCCCCATACCTTTTACCTTAAACTGTCTACCGTGGGCCTTACACATTTCTTAAGAGGTCCCTAAGGGGACGTTGCATAAGTGGACCAGCGTGCCTACCGTCCCTGTCCTACTGTACCCATTTATATGTACTCATTTTATGTGTTTATGGCTATGTTTTGCTTCTTTATATCCATTTATTTTTGCTATTTTTTCATGTGTCCTGTTTCCTTGCACTTGTTGACAAATAAATAAATAAAAATAAATAAATAAATAAATATATCTTGTGTTGTGAGTGAAAAGAACATGATTCTATGATTTGGAAGACTTTAAGAATCTTGTTTAACATCACAGTTCATAAAGAGAATCTTTTGAGCCCTGATATATTTCCAGAAAGAAAATCTCAGAATCTCCCAGTTCTTGCTAATCCTCACCCATGAAAATCTGAATTTCCCAGAGAGGACTACAGTATTGTATGAATGGGGTGTGAAAACCAAACAGACTGGACTGAATTTGTCCTCTTGGGCGTTCCATATCCTCAACAGCTCTATATCCCCTTATTCCTCTTATTTCTGCTTGTCTATTTACTCCCTGTAATTGGGAATATTCTGATCCTGTTGACTGTAGCATCTAAATCCAATTTGCAGAAACCAATGTATTGGTTTCTCTGCCATTTAGCTGTCATGGATATTTCAGTATCCACCATAGTGGTCCCGAAGGTGATGGGTGAGTTTGTGGAAATCCCCACCATTTTGAAAATCCCCTCAGCTCAGGGGTGGGTTCTGGATCCTTTTGCTGCCAGTTTGTTCAGGGTCACGCCGTGTGCGCAGCAATCAAAAAATAGCTTCTGTGCATGCGCAGAAGCAAAAATTAGCTTCTGCGGTGCCCACGGAGACACCAACGGAACCGGCTCTGTGACGTCATCACTGAGTTACTAATGGTTCTAAAGAACTGTTAGAACCAGTAGGAACCCACCTCTGCCTCAGCTGAAGGATGGCAACGGGCTTTCTCCACTTGTTCATCCCACCTCATTGTGGTGATAATCTGCTACGTGCCTCCAGCTTTTAATTATTTGAGAACGGGGACTCAGGATCTCCTCAGTGGGGTGATGGCTCTTTTCTATACCACCTGGACTTGGTTCCTTAATCCGTTCATTGATACGTTAAGGAACAAGGAGATGAAAGATTCCATGCTGAGTCTGAGTTACAGGATTTGGAAATTCTAACAGCACTCAGACCAAACTAGATTAGACATCCAAAGTTTCAGGAAAGGATCCCTGGAAGGTTTTTCTTTTCTACAACTATTATTATTAAACTATAGAGAAGATGAGTAAGGATCAAATTGTAAAATTTATGTATTTATTTATTTATTTATTTATTATTTACATTTCTATGTTGCACAACTCCTAAGGGACTCTGGGCGGTTTACAACAAAATATAAAAAACATTAAAGAAAAACATTAAAGAAAAACATTATAAAAACATTTTTTAAAAACAATTTAAAAACCCATGCACACCATTCATGGCCGGATCAACAGCGAGATCAACGGCAAGATCAACGGCCCCAGGCCTGCTGGAAAAGCCAGGTCTTCACCGCTTTCCGGAAGGCCAATAGGGTGGGGGCAGTCCGGATCTCAGGAGGTAACTGGTTCCAGAGGGCTGGGGCAGCCACAGAGAAGGCCCTCCCCTGCGGAGCCGCCAGCCAGCACTGTTTAGCTGACAGGACCCGGAAGAGACCAACTCTGTGGGATCTTACCGGTCGCTGGGAGCTATGTGGTAGAAGGCGGTCTCGAAGATAGCCTGGCCCTGGGCCATATAGGGCTTTAAAGGTAATAACCAACACCTTGAATTGTGCCCGGAGACCAATAGGGAGCAAGTGTAGCTCACGGAGAATTGGTGTAATATGGTGTACCTAGGTGTACCCATAACAGCTCGCGCAGCTGCATTCTGGACCAACTGTAGTCTCCAAACACTCTTCAAGGGTAGCCCCATGTAGAGCGCGTTGCAATAATCTAACCGTGAGGTGACAAGGGCATGGGTGACTGTGAGGAGAGCCTCTTGATCCAAGTAGGGTCGCAATTGGTGCACCAGGCGAACCTGTGCAAAGGTCCCCCTAGCTACAGCTGGCAAGTGTTGCTCTAATCTTAGCTGTGAGTCTAGGAGGACACCCAAATTGCGAACCCGCTCTGAGGGGGACAATTTCTCCCCCCCCCAGAACCAAGGATGGACAGTCGACATAGTCTTTCGGAGGCAATACCCACAGCCACTCGGTCTTGTCTGGGTTAAGTCTGAGCCTGTTGATTCCCATCCAGACCCTCACAGCCTCCAGGCACCGGCATATCACATCCACCGCTTCACTGAACTGACGCGGGGTGGAGATCTACAGCTGAGTATCATCAGCATATTGCTGAT
>QLTV01003813.1:731325-744236 GCA_003457575.1 Thermophis baileyi | reverse complement strand
ATGGAATGGAATGGAATGGAATGGAATGGAATGGAATGGAATGGAATGGAATGGAATGGAATGGAATGGAATGGAACTATATCAATGCCTAAAGTTACATTTGTATTTTCATTTATGGATATAATGGTTTTATTTTTGTCTTCTGGCTCCTGCCTTCCTGCCTCGGGAGGCCTTCGCCTGTTTTAAAGATATTCACATATGTGACTGTCTCACTATCATTTTGAAATTAGCCAGTTTCTCTCCTCCAGATCCTAGGGGATCCCATGGAAATAGGAGGTACTGACTTTGAAGGATGCTATTTATCATCCCCATGATATTTCATCCCATGGCTCGGAGCCCCAGAGCTCCGTGAATTGATTTGATAGTATGTTGCACTTGCTATTTGTGTCTGAAAAACATCTCAAGAAGACAGGTTGGTTTGATCTACTTCAAATATCTTCTTGCAGACAGAGGCATCTGTACACAGAAAGAAGACACTCATGGAAGATGTTAGTATTCATGGAGTTGCTGTTAATAGTAATGCCTCAAGTGGTGTGCAAGAATCCAAGCCTTCAATGTGGCCATGAGGAGCCTCTTCCTATTCGTCACACATATCATCAGCTTGGAGACATCAACATTGCTGGCATTATTTCTGCATTGTTTACATTTTCTACTCCCATTGATTTCAGTCAACATCCTTCTCAGGCACTTCAGGATGGACTTATGTAAGTACCTGGACCTTGCTGTTAAATCATATGATGCTTGAAATGTTTTCTTCTAATGACAAAAGCTCCAGAAAGAAACATTAGGATAGGATAGGATAGGATAGGATAGGATAGGATAGGATAGGATAGGATAGGATAACAAAACAAAGTTATTGGAGGTCTTCAAGCAGTAGAACATATACCATTTCAGACAAATGGTTCTCCAATCTCTTCTTAAAAATCTCCAGGGTTGGAGCACCCACAATTTCTGGAGGCAAGTCATTCCACTGATTACTTGTTCTCACTGTCAGGAAATTTCTCCTTAGTTCTAGGTTGGTTCTCTCCTTGATCCAATGCTTCTTGTTCTGGATTCAGGTACTTTGGAGAATAGGTTGACACCCCCCCCCCTCTTCTTTGTGACAGCCTCTTAGATATTGGACACTGCTGTTTCTTTAATGTGAAGTTATATTTAGCTTCAGTTTCCCCATGAAAAATGTTTATAATAAATCACATGTAAATACTTATAACCATAGAGATATGAATGGCTTAATTTATGAAGCTGTAACTACTGCTAAGATTTGGGGGATGGGATATATTTCCCGTGATAACTATTTTCATTCGATATTTCTGGTACCAAAATTCTGCAATTTCCTCCTGATATAAGCCATTCTTAAAAGCTGAGGTTTGATACTGGACCTTTCTCGTGTTTTCAGAAATAATGCTTCTAATTTCAAGCCAATTTCTGTCTTAAAAATAACTCCAGTTCCTGTAGAGATATATATGAACAAGTGATATGCTTTGCATTATCCAGGATCTTAGCTGAATAGTGAAAATATGCCACTAAAACACATTCCACTAAATGTGTTGTGCTGAAGGATTGCAAGTGCCATGATATGAAGCAGACCATTCTTAATATGTTTTTTAAAAATTCTTTACAGAGTATTTTTTCAGAATTACCAGCATGTCCTGGCCTTAGCGTTTTCTCTAAAAGAGATCAATGAAAATCGTCAGATCCTTCCCAATATCACACTGGGCTTCCACATTTTTAACAGCCATTTCAGTCCAAGCTGGACTTACTTCGCTTCAATGGTGCTGCCTTTCACTCAAGGCAAATTCATCCCTAACTACAAGTGTGGGGTCCCCAAACTTTTGGCTGCAGTGATTGGGGGACCGGATATCGCTCTTCACATGGCGGCTGTATTGTGCATCTACAAAGTTCCTCAGGTAAGATGTGCTGAAAATATTCATCATTATATTGCCATACTTCCCCAGAAGTCTGAATGCGCCTTTCTCTTTATAAAGGAGACAACTTTCAGATTCCAAGATATGACTTTTTGCTTGATAGGACTACCATAGCAGCATGAGTATTCATAACTTTAAACAGACAGTGGGGATATTTGACACGGCTAAACATTCGTTGCCACAATATAAAAATGATGTTGAGACTCCAGAAAGAGAATAGAGAAGAGCAACAAAGATGATTAGGGGACTGGAGGCTAAAACATATGAAGAGCAATTGGATACGTCTAGTTTAATGAAAAGAATGATCAAGGGTGACATGATAGCAGGCTTAGACTTAGAATAACTTTATTATCACTTTGAATGTACACTAATCGGCATACATTAAAATGAAATTTTGTTGCATACAGCCCTCAAAGGGTCACCACTTCCAATATACACTACATGAACATGACAAAATAAATAAATAAATACAAAATTATGCATAGACCAACATATATTATATGACACAGAGAAACAACACAGTCTAGTTTAGATGTATACATGTACATGGTTAAAAAAAACGAATCTTGCAAGTTTGCCAGACGGATGGCATAGGAAACAAAGCTGTTACAGAATCTGGTAGTGCTGCTAGAAATACTTCGAAACCTCCTCCCAGAGGGGAGCAAGAGAAACAGACCATAAAGTGGGTGTGTGGGGTCTCTAACAATACTTTGAGCAATAAGCACATAGCTCTTATAAGCAGTATCCTGAATGACGGGAAGTGAGCTTCCTATAATCTTCTCGGCTGTCCTTACCACTCTCTGTATGGACTTTCTATCTGAAGCACTGCTGCCACCAAACTAAACAGTGATGCAGTTTGTTAAACTGTTAAACTCAATCATGCCTCTGTAAAAAGTGGCCAGGACAGAAGGAGAAAGATGTGCTCTCCTCATCCGACGCAGTAAATTCAGAAGCTGGTTTCCACGCTTCACTAAGGATGACGTGTGGAGAGACCAGTTCAGATTGTTAGTTATCTGCACCAATATATTCAGATTGTTAGTTACCTGCTTTTAAGAGCCGAGGTGGCGCAGTGGTTAGAGTGCAGCACTGCAGGCTACTTCAGCTGACTGCTAGCTGCAGTTCGGCGGTTCAAATCTCACCGGCTCAAGGTTGACTCAGCCTTCCATCCTTCTGAGGTGGGTAAAATGAGGACCCAGATTGTTGGGGGCAATATGCTAACTCTGTAAACCGCTTAGAGAGGGCTGTAAAGCACTATGAAGCGGTATATAAGTCTAACTGCTATTGCTATTGCTAATATCTAAGGGGCTGCCATAAAGAAGATGTCGTCAACTTATTCTCCAAAACAGGACAAGAAGGAATGGATAGAAATTAAGCAAGGAGAAAACCAACCTAGAACTAAGGAGAAATTTCCCTTTCAGTCAGAACAATTAACCAGTGGAAAGGCTTGCTCCTGTGTTGGATGTTTTTAAGAAGAGATTACGAAGAGATTAAGAAGAGGTTTAAAAAGAGACCTTTTGTCTGAAATGGTATAGGGTTTCCTGCTTGAGCAGGGGATGGACCAGAAGACCTCCAAGGTCTTATTCACCAATTCCAGATACTGAAATGAGAATCAAATTTGAAAAATTCACAATCAGACTACTCCCACAAAAGGGCATTTCCTAATACCTTAAATTTTATTTTTATTTATTTATTTGTCAAGCGTGTATATGATTACAGACAAATTATAAACATGATTGTGAATATATAAGAAGTGCAAGCATGGTTACGAGTACATGATATTTTATGAATACATGGGGACTTTAGGACAGGGACGGTAGGCACGCTGGTGCGCTTATGCACGCTCCTTACAGACCTCTTAAGAATGGGGTGAGGTCAATGGTAGACAGTCTAAGGTTAAAGTTTTGGGGGTTTGGGGAAGAAACTACAGAATCAGGTAATGTATTCCAGGCATTGACCACTCTGTTGCTGAAGTTGAATTTTTTGCAATCAAGTTTGGAGCGGTTTACATTAAGTTTGTATCTATTGTGAGCTCGTGTATTGTTGTGGTTGAAGCTGAAGTAGTCATTGATGGGTAGGACATTGTAGCAGATAATTTTGTGTGTTACACTTAGGTCAGATCGAAGGTGGTGTAGTTCTAAATTTTCTAGGCCCAAAATTTCAAGTCTGGTGGCATAAGGTATTCTGTTGCAAACAGAGGAGTGTAGTACTCTTCTCGTGAAATATCTCTGGACATTCTCAATTGTATTAATGTCCAATATGTAGTATGGGTTCCAGACAGACAAATATGACATCTTGGTTGATTTTCCTAAATAAATCCAACTAGTTGCATAATATTTCAGTATATAAGCTCAAGGCCACCAAGAGACTCAAATGAATGTACACATTTTCAGAAGTTCACTTACATCTTTCCATTTGCACATGTTTGTCTTCCTTTAGTTGACCTATGGCTCTGCTCCAGCCATGGAGAAAGAGACTCAAGCAGTTTTCTTCCAGCAAATGTTTCCAGATGAATCCCACGAACATAAGGGCCTCATGCAGCTATTGAAGTACTTAAGGTGGATCTGGGTTGGAATTCTTGTAGTAAAAGATGAGAAAGCAGAGAAATTTGTCCAGGAAGTGGTCCCTACCTTTTCTGAGTATGGCATCTGCACTGAGTTCATAGCAGAGTTACCAAACATAGATTTCTATAGTGATTTTACTGATGCCATGGATGAAGGACTACAGATATACCATGTCCTCATGAAGAGCAAGGCCAATGTGATAATCGTATATGGTAAAATTCAGACCATATCAGTTCTGAGAAGTTTCCTCCGGTTTTCAGAAGTGGAGGACATACCAAAGAAGCAAAAGATCTGGCTTATAAATGCTCAGACAGACTTCACCTCACTTTCCCTTCATAAATCTTGGGACATCCATTTCCTACATGGGGCTTTATCCTTTGCAGTTCACACAAAAGAGGTCCAAGATTTCCAGGAATTTCTTCACAATTTAAGTCCAAACAATGACCGTCACGATCATTTTCGAAAAGATTTCTGGGAACAGGCATTTGACTGTTTCTTCTCAAACTCAAGAACGGAGATATCTGAGGTAACTTGTACCGGAAAGGAGAAGCTTGAGACCCTTCCTACATCTGTGTTTGAAACACGCATCAGTGGACAGAGTTACAATATTTACAACGCAGTCTATGCTGTGGCACACGCTTTGCAATCTCTGTATTTATCCAAATCCAGGGACACAACAATAGTGAAAAAAGGAAGGAAACAGTTTCACAATCAAGTGTGGTGGCAGGTAAGAAACCACCCTATCTGTAATTTCAGTTTAACATTTTGATTGGGTTATAAGATAAAATAAGATACAAAATACAAAAGTAAATAGGAAAATGGTAGAGAGGGGGAGGGGGAAGAGAAGTGAGGAAGGATAAGAAAAAAAGAAAAAGAAGCACTGACTTCCAACTCTCTCTGTTGCAGTAAAATAAGGCATTAACATCAAATCACAACTTTTTGTTTTTTCATAATATGAACAAGCCATTTCTATAAAGCTCTATCAATCTACTTGGTAAAACCCGAAGTCAAAGTTTCATTCTTTTCCACATCAAGCACGAAGTTCAGAAGCGGTCTCCATGTGGAAACAAAATTACTTATATTCTTTTCTTTAATCAGAATAGTCAATTTTGCCATTTCAGCCAACTCCATCAACTTCTGCAGCCATTCATCCATGGTAGGAATCGAAGTGTCCTTCCATTTTTGTGCATACGATAGTCTTGCTGCTGTCAACATATATAATAACAAAGTTCCAATTTTTTCCCCCAGGTCTTTTTCTTTTAGACCCAAAAGGAAAAGTTCTGGTTTGATCTTTATCTCAGTTTTCAAAATTTCCTGTATTAAAATATGAATTATTATTTTTTTTGCTTGATTACATCATATCTGTAGTTTCAAGATCTGTCCACAATATTCTTTAGGGGGATTGATCTTAGTTCTAAAAGTGAGGTGTAGTATTGAATTAACCATTTGAAATACTTAGAATCTGTTTCTGTCCATGAGATTGACTGCCTTCCAAGTCCAAAAACGTCTTGGTAACACATGATAATTCTTCCAAGCTGATTTCTTTATTATTTCACACCTGTAGGCAAAATCTTGTAGGACTGAGCATTCTACTATATGTCTCTACTATACCAGAGGTGGGTTCCTCCCGGTTCGGACTGGTTCTATAGAACCGGTAGTAACTTGGCGGCCTGGGTCGCTAGAACCGGCAGCAACCCAGGCCTGCCACGCCCCCGAACCGGTTCTTTCGGCAGCGCCGTAGGCACCACCATCTTGTTTTTTGCTTCTGCGCATGTGCAGAAGCTTTTTTTAAGCACTGCGCATGTGCAAAGTGTGCGTGAAGCGCGCCTGCACCCGCGCAGCCCATCACTGAGTGAACCGGAAGCGAAGAAAAGCAGAACCCACCCCTGTACTATATACCCTGTGAACTATAAGGGAGGGGTTACCTTCATCTTCTTTCTCCCAAATGAATTGCCTTTTACTTCTCTGAAATGCTCCCCCTCCATCCTGGGAATCCACCTCCTTACTACGTTCGATCAATCTGCCATAAATTTAATTTATAAGTTAATTGAAGAAGTGTTCTACTCCCTCTACATCAGGGGTGTCACACTCAAGAATCTTTTTTTCAGAAGGGATGTCACAATATAATTATAGCAATAGCACTTAGACTTATATACCGCTTCACAATGCTTTTACAGCCCTCTCTAACCAAAGGACCACATGTGATCACAACTTCCAACTTCCTTCCAGCTTCCATCAATCTAAAACTAAGGAGAAATTTCCTGAACCCTTTCTGGGTTACCATTTTTCTCTCTCTTTTGAATATAACACAATATATTCAAATATATAAGACAATAACAAGGTAAAACATAATGTAACTGGAAAGGTGTGTGTGTATGTGTGTGTATATACATATATGCATAAACATAGACCTTTTCAGTTACATTTTGTTTTATCTTGTTAAGTGTGTTGTTTCTAGGTTGTTGGATTGTAGCTGCAATAATTACAGTCTAACTTTAGCATGGCTACAGCAAGCAAAAGTCTCTTTCTAAGTAAGTATTAAACTTTTTTAGCCTTATACACATCTCATTATTTCACATGTATTTATCAGAAGTCATCTGTCTTAAGAGGCTTTAGCAATTAAGCTGCAGAGTTTAATGTTAAAATTGTTTTGCTGGTATTTCTTTAATTTTGCAATTCTATGTGAATTTTATTTCAGTAATCTGATATTTTACCTCTGCCTCTCTGTTGGAATGATTGAGCCGATAAGAGCCGAGGTGGCGCAGTGGTTAGAGTGCAGCACTGCAGGCTACTTCAGCTGACTGCTAGCTGCAGTTCGGCGGTTCAAATCTCACCCGGCTCAAGGTTGACTCAGCCTTCCATCCTTCCGAGGTGGGTAAAATGAGGACCCAGATTGTTGGGGGGCAAGAGGCTGACTCTGTGAACCGCTTAGAGAGGGCTGTAAAGCACTGTAAAGCGGTATATAAGTCTAAGTGCTATTGCTAAGTGCTATTGCTATTGTTATGTTATTTGTTTGATTCTGGCCTACAGCTAAAATAAAAGTTTTTTATATTTTCTTTATTTAAACATCCATGTGTATGTTTTGAACATATAAATGGTTTCTCCTTCCCTCTATCCCTTTCTCTCTCTGGCTGTCCCTGTTTTTCAGGTTCATTCTTTTCTGAGAAGCGTCAGATTCAACAACAGTGTTGGTGAGAAGATCTCCTTTGATGAAAATGGAGAATTCATTGGTGGATATGATATTATCAACTGGATCTCATTCCCAAACCAGTCCTTTGTTAGGATCAAAGTTGGGATGATAGATCCCACAGCTCCAGCCAAGAAGTTCTTCAATATTTCTGTAGATTCCATCACGTGGCCAGCAGGCTTTAATCAGGTGAGCTGTCTGAATGTAGACTGATCTGCCTTCATTTAGGCACCATAAAAATATCTTTATTGATGAAAGTCTTAGAGCATCTTCTCTGAACCAGCCTAAATACCAATGTTCTAGGGAAGCAAAAAATGATCTGTAAGAATGTTTACTTTTCCAATAGTTGGCATAGAACAGGGGTGTCAAACTCAAGGCCTGTGGGCCAGATCTGGCCCGAGGGATGCTTAGATCTGGCCTGTGGGGCCACCCTGGAAACAGTGAAGGACCGGCCCGTGGTTCTTCTGCCAGCGAATACAGAGGTCATCCCAGCCGAGGTCATCCTAGTCGAAAATGGAGCCTGGGGGGGACCACCCGGGCCACCACAGGTGCCCCAGAAATGAGTGGCATCGATCTTCTCCCCCCCCCCCCAGGTCAAACAGAATCCTGATGCAGCCCTCAATGAAATTGAGTTTGACACCCCTGGCATAGAATATTGTACTCATTACTTTGGCCCTTTGTTAGCAATGCATCAGTGGTGGGTTTCAAAAATTTTTACTACCGGTTTTATGGGCATGGCTTGGTGGGCATGGCATGGCTTGGTGGGCGTGGCTTGGTGGGCATGGCAGGGGAAGGATACTGTAAAATCTCCATTCCCACCCCACTCCAGGGGAAGGATACTGAAATCTCCATTCCTTCCCCACTCCAGGGGAAGGATACTGCAAAATCTCCATTCCCTCCCAATCAGCTGGGACTCGGGAGGCAGAGAATAGATGGGGGCGGAGCCAGTCAGAGGTGGTATTTACCGGTTCTCCAAACTACTCAAAATTTCCGCTACCGGTTCTCCAGAACTGATCAGAACCTGCTGAAATCCAACCTCTGCAATGCATGGTTTTGAAGTGAAAGCTACAATCCACCCTACTGAATTCCATCAGTCTGGTGACTGCAAAATTAAGAAATTGAGAAAAACATCTTTAACCAGCACAAAAATTATCATTGGAGTCTGGGGTTGATGGATATAGAAAGCCATCAATACCAATAATTGTAGATATTTAATGAATTATTATTTCAGACCAATTAGATCTCAAAATGACATAATCAACTGCATTTTTAATGCAGTTGATTCCACAGTAACAATATCTCTCCAAGCACTTTCTTTTTCCTCTGTATCTTAAAATATTCTTCTTCATTCACTGATAGGCATTGCCTTTATCTCTGTGTAATGATCCCTGTGAGACAGGACACAGCAAGGAAAAGTTAGAAGGGACATCGTTTTGCTGCTATGCTTGCCGTCTGTGTCCAGAGGGGAAAATATCAGAAAGGAAGGGTAGGAGATCTCCAAATATAATGGGACTAAGCCAGGAGGGTACACTGTCTATAATCCACTGTATCGATTCCAATAACTGTGTTCTTTTCCAGATGTGGATGACTGCTCTCCATGTCCCGAAGATCAATATCCAAATCCCGACAAAAATATGTGCATTCCAAAGCGGATCACTTTTTTGTCCTATGAAGAACCCTTGGGGATCAGTCTGGCCGTTCTTTCCCTTTGCTTTTCTTTAATGACAACTTTGGTCATCACAATCTTCATGAAACACAAAGACACTCCCATCGTCAAAGCCAACAACCGGAATCTCACCTACATTCTCCTAATTTCCCTCCTCCTCTCTTTCCTTTGTGTCTTTCTATTTCTCGGGAGACCCAATACGATTGTGTGTCTCCTTCGACAGCCAGCTTTTGGCCTCATCTTTTCTGTGGCGGTTTCTTGCGTCTTGGCCAAAACCTTTGTTGTGGTTCTAGCATTCATGGCCACCAAACCTGGTTCCAGATTGAGGAAATGGGTGGGGGGAAGAATGGTCAGTTTCATTCTTCTAGCCTGCTCCCTTGTTCAAATGTGTGTTTGTGCTGTGTGGCTGATAACGTCCCCACCGTTCCCAGATTTTGATGCGCACTCAATATCTGAAGAACTCATCCTGGAGTGTAATGAAGACTCGGTCATGTTCTACTGTGTTTTGGGCTTTATGGGTTTTCTTGCTCTGGTTAGCTTCTCTGCTGCTTTCCTAGCTAGGAAGTTACCTGACAGTTTCAATGAAGCCAAATTCATCACCTTCAGCATGTTGGTCTTCTGCAGCGTTTGGCTGTGCTTTATCCCAACCTATCTAAGCACAAGGGGAAAGTATACGTTGGCTGTGGAGATCTTCTCCATGATCTCCTCCAGTGCTGGCTTATTGGCGTGCATCTTCCTTCCCAAGTGTTTTATCATTGTGATGAGACCCGAATTGAATGATAAACATCAGCTCATGAAGAGAAAGTTTTAACAAATCTTTCCATTTGCCTGCTATCCTTTATAGGTAGATATTGGAGATCTTCCCCACTGGCACATTTAAGCCGGAGAACAATGTGCAGTATTAGCCTTCTAGATTCTCCTGTGTCTGAGATTTAAGATAGATCAGAACTTTTTTTTCCTTCTGGAAGGCAATTATAAATGGGGACCATAAAAGCATAAGGATAAATTGATGTATGGACATATTTCATGTATGATAGACAGTTCTGACTAAATATATGATTAAATATGAATTGTAAATTTGTCTTGACTGATCATCTTAATCCAGATTTAACAGATTAACAGAGTTGGAAGGAACCTTGCAGGTTATCTAGCCCAAGCAGGAGACCCTACATCTGCCTCTACCTAGGATCGAACTCACAACCTCCTGATTGTGAGGCAAGAGCTCCACCTCTAGGCCACAGCAGCTAGTGATATATATACACGCTAGAATATGAAAAAGAAGTGGAGTTAAATACAAATGAGCTTTTCATTTAAAAAGTTAGAGCTTATGAATTGTTTCTGAAACAAGCAAACACTGGCAGTTTTCTAGTGTACATCATGTGTAGGGGTTACATATGAAAAATGGGCTAAATTCAAAAGATCTCCCTGGAATTTGCAAAGCCTTTGCAACTAGGTGATCTGAGAAACTGTCTCACCCCATTGAGATGGGTCTGGGTCTACCCCAAATCATCCAAGGCCCAACTCGGGATAATGGTCATACTCCAGATATGATTTTCTTTTCAGAGCAATAGTAACATGAATTGCTGGGGGATCTGTCATTATCCTGTCATGGCCAGACTATGCCCTGGTAGCTGTGAGATTTTCCAATACTCACCTATTTCAATAGTTCACTCTTTACAACTAACTTGGGTTTTAGAAGGAGCTGGAACAAGGGTGGGTTCTAACTTACCTCACTGCTGGTTCACTTCCTCCCGCGCCGTGTGGGCACGCGCACTTTGCGTGTGCATGCACATGCGCAGAGCTGAAAATCCAGCTTCTGCGCATGTGCAGAAGCAAAAAACAAGATGGTGGCGCCTACGGCACCGCCGAGAGAGCCGGTTCAGGGGGCATGTCCAGCCGGCCATCGCTGCCAGTCCAACGAGCAGAGGGAAATTCCTGCTACTGGTTCTAAAGAACCAGTCCGAACTGGCAGGAACCCATCTCTGAGCTGGAAGTTATCCTGGAGGTTCTGCTGCATGGCTCTGTGGAGGTTTTTGTCACAAATGGACAACCTCCTGTGGAGGCTTTTGTCCCAAATGGAATCAGAAAGCAGGCAAGGCCCTGGACAGGATCACCTCTGGGTGCCTTTTTCTGATCCTTTGGTCCTGAAACTCCCCTTGGTGTATAGAGAAGGTGAAGGTGCTGAAAAGAGCCAAAAGATGGTAGAATGTCACTGGAGGAAAACTAAGAATGATGTTGCACTGGGTGAGTTTATCCAACACCATGGGATGATATATCATCGGCTTCTTCAGTTCTAACCAGTTAGTTTTGAATGCTTTTTAATAATATCTGTTTCATAAAATCCATCCAGTTGGTCTTCTTTTTGTTGACAGTGCATTAAACAATGATGTAATATTTTTAAGATACATACCTTAAGAACATTTGTAATTCCAGTAATGCGCAAGAAAATTCCTTTCTAAAAGAAGAAATATCATAGATTTTACTGATGGTTTCAACTAATGAAAATACTAATTTTAATACATGGAACATGCATACATGGTACATGCATGGTAATTGGTACATGCATACATCTGAACCTAACTGTGTTGTTTTTCTGTGTCATATAATATATGTGGATATATACATAATTTTGTATTTATTTATTTATGTTATCATGTTTATGTAGTGTATATTGAAGGTGGTCACCCTTTGAGAGCTGTTTGCAATGAAATTTCATTTTAATGTATGCTGATTAGTGTACATTCAAAGTGAGAATAAAGTTATTACTCTATTCTATTCTATTGTGGTATGGTAGTTTATCTGATGCTTTCTCAGGTCTCTGTGAGAAGTCCTGTGGTTTTAAATGCTACTTCTAAGGCTGCAAAGAACTCTAGTTGATTAGCATCCTCCCTGTTATCGTTTAGTTAAAAGAAAACAGAGAAGCAGAATTGCAAAGAATAAACATTTGTTGGTTGGTTGGTTGGTTGGTTGGTTGGTTGGTTGGTTGGTTGGTTGGTTGGTTGGTTGGTTGGTTGGTTTATTAAATTTGTTTGCCACCCAATGGTTGATTAGTAGAGAACTGACTCACCCTATTCCAGCTTCTAAGAGAATTAAATAAAACTGCATTCTGGCTCCCATTTATTTAATTTTTTAATTAATAATATGGTTTTGGGACCTTACCAAAGCTGAGTTTTTTCCTCTTTTCTGTGGCTAGTAAACCAATCCCAACTCTGCTATATACTTGCCATGCTGTCATTTGTCTGTTTCCCAAATCAAACTTTGTAAAGTACCACCCTATTGCATCTTATACCAATACATAAAAGTAGAATTCAACCACATGAAAACCCAATAGTGCAATAAGCATCCACATTTCTGGAAGAATGGATGAAAAAAAATAATGCAATGGAATGCAAAACAATGGAGAATAGAGAGTAGTGTTGCATAGTGTAATAGAAGGGAAGATTAGATTAGACTAGACAAGACACTCCAGACTAGAGAATTGTAGAGGAGAGGAGAGGTGGGAAGAGGGGAGGGGAGGGGAGGGGAGTAGGGGGCGGGGGAGGGAGAGACAGAAAGAGAAAAAGAGAGAAAGA
>QLTV01003813.1:717425-731066 GCA_003457575.1 Thermophis baileyi | reverse complement strand
AATAGAATAGAATAGAATAGAATAGAATAGAATAGAATAGAATAGAATAGAATAGAATAGAATAGAATAGAATAGAATAGAATAGAATAGAATAGAATAGAATAGAACTATATTTATATTTGTATCTTCATTTATGGATACAATGATTTTATTTTTGTCTTGTGACTCCTGCCTTCCTGCCTCAGGAGGTTCTTACATATTTTGAAGATGTTCACATATGTGACTGTCTCACTATCATTATGAAATTAGCCAGTTTCTCTCCTCCAGATCCTAGGGGATCCCATGGAAAAAGCAGTAAATGATTCTGAAGGATGCTATTTATTGTCCCCATGATATTCCATCCCATGACTCAGAGCCCCAGAGCTCCGTGAATTGATTTGATAGTATGTTGCATTCGCTATTTGTGTCTGAAAAACATCTCCAGAAGACAGGTCAGACTTATCTACTTCAAAGATCTTCTGGCAGACAGAGGCATCTGTACACAGAAAGAAGACACTCATGGATGATGTTAGTTTTCGTGGAGTTGCTGTTAATAGTAATGCCTCAAGTGGTGTGCCAGGATCCAAACCTTCAATGTGACCTTCAGGAGCCTGTTCCTATACACCACACGTATCATCAACTTGGAGACATCAACATCGCTGGCATTATTTCTGCATTGTTTACATTTTCAGATCCAATTGATTTCAGTCAACATCCTTCTCAGGCACTTCAGGAGGGATCTGTGTAAGTACATCATTAATTTATTGTCAAATTCTGGACTGTGCTGCTAAATCACATGACGCTTGAAATGTTTTCCTCTCGTGACAAAGGCTCTGGAAGGAAGCATCTTAAATGAGATGCCTAGGTTTATTTTATGTGAAGTGAAATTTCAGCACCCACATAAAGTTGACAGAGAGGCCAAATTTCCAATTACGTATAACCAGGGGCGGGTTCTAACTTACCTCGCCGCCGGTTCACTTCCTCCTGCGCCGCGTGGCCGCACCTCACAGTGCCAAAAATTCCAAACAAATTCCCTTAAAAAAGCTGAAAACAAGATGGCGGCATATGCACAGTGTGGGCAACTCAGCTTCTGCACATGCGCAGAAGAAAAAAAATTTAAAAAATTCCCCCAAAAAATAAAATAAAAAAATTCCAAAAAAAAGATGGCGGCGTCCACGGACCGGCAATGACCGAACCGGCTTCATGATGTCACCAGCAGGTTGCTACCGGTTCAAGCGAACCGGTCCAAACCGGGAGGAACCCACCTCTGCGTATAACAAATCTAAATATCTATAACTACATCTATCTGATATCTATAACTATGGCTTAATTTATGAGGCTGTAACTATCACTAAGATTTGGAGGGAGGGCATATTTCCCTTGATAACTTTTTCATTTGAGATTTCTGGTACCAAAATTCAGCAATTTCCTTCTGGATATAAGCCATTCTTAAAAGCTGTGGTTTGATACTGGGCCATTTATTAAGAAATAGTGCTTCCAATTTGAAGCCAGTGTTTGTTTTGTAGTAGAAATGAGATGGAGCTCTCGCCTCACAATCAGGAGGCTGTGAGTTCGATCCTAGGTAGAGGCAGATATTTCTCTCTCTGGGTGCACTGAGAATATATCTGCTGAACAAAACTCTGAATTGGTGACAAGGGCATCCAGCCATTAAAACACTCTACTAGCTCCATTCAATTGCCCAGGCTCACACACACACTAATATTTTGCCTTGCATTTTCCAGGATCTGGGCTGAATAGTAAAGATGGATGCAACACTAGAGGGAACAAGAGTAGGAAAAAGTAGGACCTAATCCCGCTATATAGGGCTTTAGTCAGATCCCATTTGGAATACTATATCCAGTTCTGGAGACCTCACTTAAAAAAAGATATTGATAAGATTGAGCGAGTCCAGAGACGAACAACAAAAATGATGCAGGGTCTGAGGGACAAAACATATCAGGAGAATTTGGAGGAACTGAATATGTACAGCCTGAAGAACAGAAGGGAAATGGGGGGCATGATGGAACCCTTTAAATAGAATAAGGGTGTGAATAAGGTTTGGAAGGCAGTGTTTTCCATATTAAGCAAAAAACAAAAACATAGGGACATAACCTCAAATTGACTGGAGGGAAGTTCAAAAGTCATGTTAGAAAGTATTACTTCACAGAAAGTGTACTGGAAGCTTGGAACGAACTTCAAAGCAAACGGGTCAATCATCCGTAACTGAGTTGAACATGCTTGAGCTAAACACACATCCATCATCTGACAGAAATTGAAATAATATAAAAATAACAAATAATTAACAAGAAAATGAATAACTCAAAGGGTGACTCAAAGTACCACTAGCTCTTTTTCTTCCATCGGATTTCAATGTTTCTAGATGTTGCCCTGACACATTCCATGAAATCTGTTGTGCTGAAGGATTGCAGGTGCCATGGTATGAAGCAGACATTTCTTAATGTATTTTTTTTTTATTCTTTACAGAATATTTTTTCAGAATTACCAGCATGTCCTGGCCTTAGCGTTTACTCTAAAAGAGATCAATGAACATCGTCAGATCCTACCCAATGTCACGCTGGGCTTCCACATTTTTAACAGCCATTTCAGTCCAAGCTGGACTTACTTCGCTTCAATGGTGCTGCCTTTCACTCAGGGCAAATTTATCCCTAACTACAAGTGTGGGGTCCCAAAACATTTGGCTGCAGTGATTGGGGGACCGGATATCGCTCTTCACATGGCAGCTGTATTGTGCATCTACAAAGTTCCTCAGGTAAGAGATGCAGAAGATATTCATTATTATATTGCCATATCTCTCCAGAAGTCCACATGCTTAATTTCTCTTTTAAAAAAAGGAGACAACTTTCAGATTCCAGGATATTATTTTTTGCTTGATAGGATTACTATAGCAACATGAGTACTCATAACACTGAACAGACAGTGGGGATATTGGGCATAGAAAAACATTCCTCAATGCCAGACACTGAATTAAGAGTTGGGAGGGACCTTGGAAGTCTTCTAGTCCGACCCCTGCTCAAGCAGGTAACCCTATACCGTTTCATATAAATGGTTGTCCAATCTCTTCTTAAAAACTTCCAGTGATGGAGCACCCACAACGTCTGAAGGCAAGTCGCTCAACAGATTCAATGTTCTAACCTGCTTCTCTCCTTGATTAGTATCCATCCATTGCTTCTTGTCCCACCTTCAGGTGCTTTGGAGAATAGGTTGACTCCCTCTTCTTTTCCTTTTTGTCAACCTCACGATATAGAGGGATATCTTGGTTGATTTTCCTAAATAAAGCCAACTAGTTGAATAATGTTTCAGTATATAAACTCAAGGGCACCCAAAGACTCAAATGAATGTACACAGTGTCTGAGGTTCACTTAGACCTTTCCATCTGCATATGTTTGTCTTCCTTTAGTTGACCTATGGCTCTGCTCCAGCCATGGAGAAAGAGACTCAAGCAGTTTTCTTCCAGCAAATGTTTCCAGATGAATCCCATGAACATAAGGGCCTCATGGAGCTATTGAAGTACTTAAGATGGATCTGGGTTGGAATTCTTGTAGTAAAAGATGAGAAAGCAGAGAAATTTGTCCAGGAGGTGGTCCCTACCTTTTCTGAGTATGGCATCTGCACTGAGTTCATAGCAGAGTTACCAAATATAGATTTCTATAATGATTTTACGGATGTTATGGATGAAGGACTACGTATATACCATGTTCTCATGAAGAGCAAGGCCAATGTGATAATCGTATACGGTAAAATTCAGACCATAACAGTTCTGAGAAGCTTCCTCCGGTTTTCAGAAGTGGAGGACATACCAAAGAAGCAAAAGATCTGGCTTATAAATGCTCAGACAGATTACACTTCAATGTCCCTTCATAAATCCTGGGACGTCCATTTCCTACATGGGGCTTTATCCTTTACAGTTCACACAAAAGAGATCCAAGATTTCCAGGAATTCCTTCACAATCTAAGTCCAAACAGTGACCATCATGATCATTTTAGGAAAGATTTCTGGGAACAGGCATTTGATTGTTTCTTCTCAAACTCAAGAACGGAGACATCTGAGGTAATTTGTACTGGACAGGAGAAGCTTGGGACTCTACCTACATCTGTGTTTGAAACACGCATCAGTGGACAGAGTTACAATATTTACAATGCAGTCTATGCTGTGGCACATGCTTTACAATCTCTGTATTTATCCAAATCCAGGGACACAACAATAGTGAAAAAAGGAAGGAAACAGTTTCACAATCAAATGTGGTGGCAGGTAAGTCCTGTAAGCAGATGAGTGCAGAGACAACCATATCTGTATGCCTGTGGAGATTCTCAGTCATCTGGGTCACGGTTGTCCCAAAGGTGCTTTTTCAAGAGGCCACTGGATTTTTTTGCTTTTCTTTGAAGACCTCCAAGTGTCCTCAATGAGTCTCAGAAAGAGCGTGAATGACCAGATGACTGCAAGGAATATAAATCCTTCCATTACCCACCATTCACTTAGAACTGAAGAAGCTCTTGGATGAGAAGCGAAACCTCTTCAAGGAAAACAAGAAAGTCCAGTTGCCTCTTCGAAAAGCACCTTTGGGACAACCATATCTGTAGTTGCAAGGTCTATCAATAAACTCAAACAAACAATATTCTCTAGGGGGATTAATTTTAGGTCTAAAAGTGAGATGTAGTAATGGATTAACCAACTGAAATATTGATAAGCTTATATTAAAATTGTAAATTGAATTCTATAAAATTACAACCGCATTTCTTAGAATATGATTCTATCCATGATATTGACAGAATTGCCCAAAACTTTCTTGGTGACACACAATGATTCTTCCAAGCTGCTTTCTTTATTGTTTTGCATTTATAGGCAAAATCCTGTAGGACTGCCCGCTGTACTATCGGTATTAGCCAGGGGTGGATTCTAACTTACCTCACCGCCAGTTCACTTCCTCCTGCGCTGCGTGGCTGCGTGCGCATTGCCGCCACGTGGCCGCGCTGTGCGGGCGCGCATGAACAGTGACAAAAATTCGCAAAAAATTCCAACACCCCCCCCCCGAAAACAAGATGGTGGCACATGCACAATGCTGGGGACTCGGCTTCTGTACATGCACAGAAGAAAAAAAATAGCAAAAAATTCCCCAAAAAAAAATCCAAAAAAAAGATGGCGGTGTCCACGGACCGGCACCGACAGAACCGGCTCTGTAACATCACCAGTGGTTTGCTACCAGTTCTATAGAACCGGTGCGAACGGGGAGGAACCCACCTCTGGTATTAGCAATATACTCTGTTAATCATAAGAAAGGGCTACATTCCCTTATAGTAATATATTCAAATGTATAAGACAATAATAGGATAAAATATAATGTAACTGGAAAATGTGTTTGCTTGTGTGTGAGAGAGAGAGTATATACATACATAAAGATAAACCTTTTCAATTACATTTTGTTTTATTTTGTTATTATCTTACTTCTAGTCTGAAATAATCCAAATCAAACCTTAGCATGGCTACAGCAGGTATAAGTCTCTTTATAAGTAAGAATAGTTTTAAACTTTTATAGCTGTATACATCCTAGTATTTCTTATGTATTTATCAGAAGTCATCTGGCTTATGAGGCTTTAGCTATTAAACTAATTCCTAATTAATCTTTTTGCTAGTTTTTTTATTTTGCTATTTAATTTTTTTTCAGTAACCTGATATTTTACCTATACCTTTCTGTTGAAATAATTCAGGGGTGGGTTCCTCCCGGTTCAGACTGGATTGCCCGAACCGTTAGCGACCCGCTGGTGACGTCACGGATCCGGTTCGGTCGGTGCCGGTCCGTGGGCGCCGCCATCTTTTTTGGGGAATTTTTAGTGATTTTTTTACTGTTTGGAAGGTTTTTCCTGTTCTGCCGCTTGAAAAAGGGCCCTCCCGCCCGCCCCTGCGTTTAAACTGACCTTTATTCCTTCGCCCGAAGCACAGCTGATCAGCTCCTCAGCTGTGTTTCGGGCTGATTGAAGCTACTGAGCATGTGTGGAAGCCAAATTGCCCAAGGGAACGCGCACACGCGAGCGGAGGGAGCGCGCACGTGCAAAACGTCGCAATGCGAACCGGTGGGGAAGGTAAGTGGAACCCACCCCTGGAATGATTGATATATTATCCATGTTTCTCTGAAAATAAAACCGGGTCATCTTCTTTTGGGTCCCAAAATAAGCACTAGGGCTTATTTTGGGGGGGTCTTATTTTTTTCCCATGTATGGGAGGCTCACTTCTTCTGATTGCTCACAGTGGGGCAGGAGGCTGTGCAACATGCCAACTCTACCACCATGAGGTGGGAGGATGGGGCTGCCCCATGCGCCCTGCACCGGCTTACCTCAGGGCCCCCGCAGCCAGGCCATCCACACTCCGACACCTGCCTCACCTTGCAGCTGCGGCACCACCACACCACTCAGCCTCCTGCTCCATTGCAGCCGTGAGCAAGCAGAAGAAGTGTGCCAGCGGCCACGTGGGCTGCTGCTGCACATGGCTAGTGGTGCTGCTGCTGCCGTAAAGCAGGTGTCAGGGCATGGATGGCCTGGGGGCCCTAAGGTAAGCTGGTGTGGGGTGCGTGGGGCAGCTCCACCACCATCCTGCCACACCTCATAGCCGCAGCACCGTGAGCAACCAGACGGAATGGGCGGTCGACCGGTTGTACAGGCTCTTAAGTAGGGCTTATTTGGGGGTAGGGCTTATATTAGGCGCACACTAAAAAAACATGCTGTAAACTTGCAAAGATTTCAAGTTGCCATGAAATGGAGGGGGGGAGAGCTGAAGGAGGGGCTGACTGCTCTAACTGAAATTACATTCCACAAATGTTTCTTTTACTGATTGTGTCCTAGGCTACCAGAGTCAGAAGGAGGGGTGTGGGGTTTACAACCCGCCAACATGATTCATTGGAGAATGTGATTTATGACCTGTCCAATGAGAAGGGGGGAAACAGGGTCATGAGGACATGCAGCCTGGGTGAACTCAGTTCTGGCTGCATCGGAGTATTGCCAGAATGGCGCTCCTAATAAATCTTTATATTTCTTTTGGACTTTGGATCATGGCTCATGAATCAATTAGGGCATCGTCACACATGCTAGGGCTTATTTTCAGGATAGGTCTTATTTTCAGGGAAACATGGTATTGTTTGATACTGGCCTACAACTAACATTTTTAAAAAGTTTTAATATTTTCTTTGTTTAAAGAAACATCTATATGTATGTTTTCAATATATGAATTTCTTATCTCTTCTCTGTCCTTTTCTCTCTGTGTCCCTCTTTGGCTGTCTCTGTATTTCAGGTTCATTCTTTTCTGAGAAGTGTCACATTCAACAACAGTGTTGGTGAGAAGATCTCCTTTGATAAAAATGGAGAATTCATTGGTGGATATGATATTATCAACTGGATCTCATTCCCAAACCAATCCTTTGTTAGGATCAAAGTTGGGATGATAGATCCCACAGCTCCAGAGGACAAGTTCTTCAATATTTCTGTAGATGCCATCATGTGGCCAGTAGGCTTTAATCAGGTTAGCTGTTTTAATCTAGTTTGGTCTCCCTTCCTTTATGTAGCATAAAAGTGTTCTGACCTAGGCTTCACAAAATCACGAAATAAACTCCTTGTCCTGAAAAAAAAAAAACCTTTTTATTTGACTAATGTGAATTTCCAGCATTCACATACAGAAACGTCCCGGCAATAAGCCTTTCAAGGGTGAATTGCAACAACAAAACTTATCAGTCCTTGAATAGTTGCTAGGCCGATAGCTTCCAGGCACGCAACGCTTTACAATGAAATACTTGGCAAGGAGTCTCTGTGAGGCACAACTCAGATAAGCAAATCTTCACACTAATAAATGAACTAATTGTCTCCTGCAAACACCACTCCCCTTTTGCTCCTATTTATTCCCTATGGGAGGGGCCATTCAGTGTCCACTTGTGCCTTTACTCCCGAGTCGACCCCTGTTCTTTAATTGTTCCCTTCTCCTGACAGCTCTACGCATGCACACATCGGGAACAGTCTCCAGCTGTTCTTCTGCCCCACTTATCTCTGACTCTGAAAGTAGCTGATAACTGTCAGACAACCCTGGCCCCATCTCTGCCTCCGATGCAGAGCACTCATCAGAGCCTTCCCCAGACTCCAGGACTGGCCCATGTTCCTCCACAACCTCCTCACTGTCCGAGTCTGCCGCCAGCTCCACTGGCCGCTGGCGGGCCACAACAAAAAGTGTCTTTATTGATGAAAGTCATAGAGCATCATCTCTGAATTAGTCTAAGTGCAAATATTCTAGGAAAGAAAAAAATTATCTGTAAGAATGATTGCTTTTGCAATAATTGTTATAAAATATTTACCCTTTACCTTGGCCTTTGGTAATTATGTACAATACTTTCATGGCTTTGAAGTAAAAGCTACAATCCAGTGTAGTAGATTTCACCAGTCTGGTAATTTCAAAATTCAGAAGTTGAGAAAACTATTCTTATCTAACCAGCACAAAAATTGTCTTCGGAGAGTGGTGATGATGGTTATAGAAGGCTATAAATACCAATAAGGGTAGATATTTAATGAATTATTATTTCAGACCAATTACATCTAAAATGATGTCATCACATTACTTCTGTACTGCATTACTTAGTACATAAATCCATTTCTTTGCTGGTGATTCCACACTAACAGTAGTTCTCCAAACACTTCCTTTTTCCTCTGCATCTTAAAATATTCTTCTTCATTCACTGATAGGCATTGCCTTTATCTCTGTGTAATGATCCCTGTGAGACAGGACACAGCAAGGAAAAGTTAGAAGGGGAGACGTTTTGCTGCTATGCTTGCCGTCTGTGTCCAGAGGGGAAAATATCAGAAAAGAAGGGTAGGAAATCTCCAAATATAATGGGATTAAACCATGAGGGTACACTGTCTATAATCCACTGTATCGATTCCAATCCATGTGTTCTTTTCCAGATGTGGATGACTGCTCTCCATGTCCAGAAGATCAATATCCAAATCCCGACAAAAATATGTGCATTCCAAAGCGGATCACTTTTTTGTCCTATGAAGAACCCTTGGGGATCAGTCTGGCCGTTCTTTCCCTTTGCTTTTCCTTAATGACAACTTTGGTCATCACAATCTTCATGAAACACAAAGACACTCCCATCGTCAAAGCCAACAACCAGAATCTCACCTACATTCTCCTAATTTCCCTCCTCCTCTCTTTCCTTTGTGTCTTTCTATTTCTCGGGAGACCCAATACGATTGTGTGTCTCCTTCGACAGCCAGCTTTTGGCCTCATCTTTTCTGTGGCGGTTTCTTGCGTCTTGGCCAAAACCTTTGTTGTGGTTCTCGCATTCATGGTCACCAAACCTGGTTCCAGATTGAGGAAATGGGTGGGGGGAAGAATGGTCAGTTTCATTCTTCTAGCCTGCTCCCTTGTTCAAATGTGTGTTTGTGCGGTGTGGCTAATAACGTCCCCACCATACCCAGATTTTAATGCGCACTCAATATCTGAAGAACTCATACTGGAGTGTAATGAAGACTCGGTCATGTTCTACTGTGTTTTGGGCTTTATGGGTTTTCTTGCTCTGGTTAGCTTCTCTGCTGCTTTCCTAGCTAGGAAGTTACCTGACAGTTTCAACGAAGCCAAATTCATCACCTTCAGCATGTTGGTCTTCTGCAGCGTTTGGCTGTGCTTTATCCCAACCTATCTAAGCACAAGGGGAAAGTATACGTTGGCTGTGGAGATCTTCTCCATGATCTCCTCCAGTGCTGGCTTATTGGCGTGCATCTTCCTTCCCAAGTGTTTTATCATTGTGATGAGACCCGAATTGAATGATAAACATCAGCTCATGAAGAGAAAGTTTTAATATTTTTTTCCATTTGCCTGATATCCTTTATATCGGTATGTAGATGTTGGAGACCTTCCCCAGTTGCGCATTTCAGCCAGAGAACAACATGCAGTATAGATTGGCCTTCTATATTGCCCTCTGTCTGAGATTTAAGATAGATCAGAACTTTTTTTTCTCCTTCTGGAAGGCAATTATAAATGGGGACCATAAAAGCATATGGATAAATTGATGTATGGACATATTTCATGTATGATAGACAGCTCTGACTATAGTGGTGTGGTGGCCTAGAGGTAGAGCTCTCGCCTCACAATCAGGAGGCTGTGAGTTCGATCCTAGGTAGAGGCAGATATTTTTCTCTCCTGGCACACTGAGAATATATCTGCTGAATAACACTCCGCATTGGCAACAGGAAGGGCATCCGGCCAGTAAGCACTCAGCTCCATTTAGTTGCCAAGACTCCACCCCGCAAGGGATTATGGGGTCATTAAAAGAGGATGATAGACAGCTCTGACTAAATATGATTAAATATGAATTGTAAATTTTTCTTGACTGATCATCTTAATCCATATGTACACTAGAATGTGAAAAAGAACTGGGACTAAATACAAATGAGCATTTCATTTACAAAGTTAGGGCTTATGAATTGTTTCTGAAGCAAGCAAACACTGGCAGTTTTCTAGTGACACTGAGATTTAGAAAGCTCAGAACATTTTTTTTTCTTTTGAAAGGGACCATAAACGCATATAAATAAATAATTGCACCAATTGATGTATGGGCCTATTTCAGTATGTGATGGAGAGCTCTGACTAAATATATAAATTAAATGTGACTTTTAAATTTGTCTTGACTAGTCATCTTAATTCATATGCAGACTAGAATGTGTAAGAGGAAGTGGGCATTAAATAAAAATGAGTGTTTTATTTAAACAGGGAAGGCCTACAAATTGTTTCTGAAGCAATTGGATACTAGCAATACAACACTTAGTGATAGATAGGATACTAAATAAGCAATCAAATCATACTAGGAAACTAAATAAAACAATATAAATCGTAAAGATACAAGCAACAAGGTTATAATCATAAGTAGAAGGAGATAGGTAATAAGAAGGATGAAAAGAATAATAGTAATACAGTCTTAGTAAATTGTTGGACATTGTTGTGGGAATTAGTTGTTTAGCAGAGTGACGGCATGCGGGGGAAAACCTGCCCTTGTGTCTGGTTGTTCTGGTGTGCACTCGGGGGTGGGTTCCTCCCGGTTTGGACTGGTTCTCCTGAACCGGTAGTGGCCTGCTGGTGATGTCACGATGACATCACCAAACCGGATAGGTCGGTGCAGGTCCGTGGGAGCCGCCATCTTTTTTTTTTTTTAAATTTTTTTTTGAATTTTTTTTAATTTTTTTTTCCTTCTGAGCATGCGCAGAAGCCAACTTCCAGCACTGTGCATGCGGTCACCATCTTTTATTTGGCTTTGTTTTGTATTTTGTTTTTTTATTTTTTCAGATTTTGTGTTACTGCGTATGCGTGCGTGCGCGCCCACGAGGTGCGCCCACACGGCACGGGAGGGAGCGAACCGGCAGCGAGGTAAGTTGGAACCCACCCCTGTGTGCAGTGCCCTATAGCATCGTTTTGAGGGTAGAAGTTGAAACAATTTATGTCCAGGATGTGAGGAGTCTGTAGATAAATAAAACCTGCGGCTAAATTCAAAAGATCTTCCAGCTGACCATATATCAAATACCAAATATTCCTAGTAAATTCAAATAAATTTCACCAGAAGTCCAATACATACTAGTGTTTAATTTACATCCTGGTCTCTTTCTAGGAAATCCAATCAAGTATTATGACTGACTATATAGAACAGCACATTCCAAAATCATAAGTCTGTTTGAGTACATAGAATGATTCTGAGTGACCGTTGATGAGATCTCCGGGTGAGTACCGGTTGGAATTTGCTAAGCCTTTGGAACCAGGTTATCTGAGGAAACTTTTCAGTGAAGAAAGCAACTATGTTTGGAAGCGTTAGCACTAAAAGGAAGCCGGGGCACCAATTAACACGGTGGCTGGACACCATCAAAGCTGATGCCAGCCAGAGCATAGAATAACTCAAAGAAGTAGTGCAAGATTAGAAGACATGGAGAGACCTGGCTGATAGAATCACCAAGAATTGGACTCAACTGAATAGATTACATCATCATCATCATCATCAATCATCATCATTCCTGAGGAAACCATCTCACTCCAATGGGGTTAGCCCACCCCACTTGTAAAGGCAGAAGAAATAGGCTGCAGATCCCATCGGTGAAGGAATTTCAGCTGGTGGGGGTCCAGGAGAAGAACCTTTTCCGCTACGGCTCCTGTCCTTTGACATATCCTGCCCTCCTCCCAAAATGAGAGTCACGCAGTGGTGGACTGCTGCCGGTTCGGACCGGTTCGGGTGAACCGGTAGTTGCGACCGGCAGGTGGGCCCACCCTGGTGCTATTTCGGCCTATACCACCGTGTTTTTGGAGCCGTGCACATGCGCGGAAGGCTGTGTGCATGCACGGATGGTGCACGTGTGAGCGAAGCGAGCATGTGCACGAGCGTGCTCACATTTCCGGTGCTGGGTGAACTGGTTGTTACATTATTTGATGCCCACCTCTGGAGCCACGCCCACCCTTATGGCTTTCGAAAGGACTTGAAGTTCTGGCTGTGCCAGCTAGTCAGGGTCCCCAATGGGGTGTTGGGAGAAATATCCATCTAGTTCAGTTCACAGCTGGGAGGAAGACACTGGAAACATGGAGGCTGATTGGAAAGATGGTTTAATGATGAAGCAGAACCACCAAGCACATGGTTCTGTGGTGCATCTGAACACATGGAGTTGAGAGTCAGGGATATTTATACCTTCTCTTGGGCTTTGAACTTGAGCTTCCTGTTCCTGTGCAAGAGCATGTATTCTATTGGCTGTTGTAGGGGTCATAGCTAGCTCTGTAGATTGTCTGAGTTAAGTTTGGACTCTGATGCAATGTCCTTAGGAGATTGTGCAATGTAGTGAGCTCTGCTGCTAGTGGGTTAATCCTATTATGTCCTGAGGGGTCATGTCTTAATCCTGATGACCCTGGAACTGGAGGTCTTTTGTTTTGTACATAGACTGGCCCAGTCTTTCTCAATGGACACCAAATATCTGCTGGGGCTATTAAGAAAGACTTCGGATTTGCTTTCTGTCTCCAAGAGCATGTTTCTCTATTTCTCCTTTAGGGAAATATAATATTCTGCCTTTTTAATATTTCTCAAAATATTTCATTCTTCTAGGAGAGGGGGGTTTCCCTCAGGGGGAATGGCATTTTGGAGATGATTAATGGATTAGACAGACCCCACTCCCTCCCCATGCATACTTCACTCCCTTCCTATTTTTGCTAGTTGAATTCCAACTAAATTTTAAATATATGGGTTTTTTTATTTATTGTTTTAAAGCTTTATATCATATTTTAATTATATGACTTCAAGCTGCCTGGGGTCGTCTCAAAAAGATGGAGATCATAGAAGTGTCATAATAAATAATAAGTAAAATTCAAAACCTTGTCATAAAAGTAGTTTTCGCTTGTGTGTGTTTTTCGGTTTCCCAGGTTGGTTTGCCTTGGAGGGCTGATAAGCCCACATTTCCATTTTCACTCCTAGAGCTGCCCTTCTTCAAACATTGCTCCAAAACAGATGCAAAAAAATATTGGCTCTACAGTTCATGTCACTGTATCATCACAACACCAACCTTTTTGGGGAGGAGGAAGAGGAGGAGGAGAGGGAGAGGAGAGAAAAGAGAAGAGAAGGAGGAGGGCAGGAGGGGGAGGAGAAGGGAAAAGGG
>QLTV01003813.1:637517-657550 GCA_003457575.1 Thermophis baileyi | reverse complement strand
TGTGTGTGTGTGTGTGTGTGTGTGTGTGTGTGTGTGTTTCATCTATTCCCTCTGCCCTTTCTTAAAGCATTCCCCCCATCCCAGATTTTCTTAATTTCTCTTATTATTGTCCTGTTTTCTTTATCCTTTTATATCAAACTCTTCCTTCTGTAATTCCTACTTCTATCACTTCATTGCCTTGACTAAGAAAATACACTAGGTTTATTTGACAGAGGTGACACAATTTATTCCCGACTGATTTACAGAATGAATAAACCCCCAGCTGTCAGTTTCCACACAAAAATTAGAGTGCTTATAACTGATGTAAACTTCTATCCACTCTACTTTTGCTAGTGTACCTTAAGCATGGCAGTAAGGAGTAACTTTAGCTGGTGTAGGTAAGCATTTTTTGCAGAAATTGACTGTTATGTAGATGAAAGTTCAAATGATGGTTTTAAGTATTGTGGGCCATTCAGGTTATACTTATACTTCATGTTTTAGTTCTGAAAGTGCAATTTAGTGCATTATTGTATCAAACTCTTGATGTTGCTTTGTGCTCTTTTGCAGTGCAGCCATAGGAAAATTGTTCCTGCTATTTCTACTATTTAATTGTGCAAGAGATAATGTATACTAAGGCAATGTAATGAAGAGAACTCAATGTCATAACTTAATTTCAAATGCTGGTATATTTAAGTACAGTGTAACATGGCACTGAAGTGCATAATTTTAAAAACAGAAGTACAAAGTTTCTTTGGGTGGCCAGGAATTCCTTGACAAATCTGATAAATTTGTCTCCAGTATTTTAGACACCAATGTTCTAATTCTGAAGTCAAGACACCTCAAGCTTTTCGAATGATACCATGATGCAATTGAACTTCATGTTTATATGAAGAATGCTGGATACATTTCCAACTCCAGAATCTTTTCATAAAAACAGTATTAAAATAAGTAATATCATTAACTATAATTAATAGCAGTCTTCCAATATTTGAGGGCCTGCCACAAAGAGGAGGGGGTCAACTTTTTTTCTCAAGCACCCAGAGGTGGGTTGCTGCCGGTTTGGACCAGTTCGGGAGAACCGTTAGCGGAAATTTGGTGTGGTTCCCCGAACTGGTAGTGATCTCTGGCTGGCCACGCCCCCGAACCGGTCCCCGGTCGCGTCTCTCAGATGTTGCGTGCAGGGAAAGACCTTGCAAAGTAAAGAAAAACTTCTCACGAGGGCGAGAAGTTGTTAATTGCCTTGCACTCACGAGAAGTTTTTCTTTACTGTGCAAGGTTTTTACCTGCACGCAACGGCTGAGAGACAACCCAGAGCTGCCAGTCTCCGGTAAGATGCACGTCTCGCGGCCCTCCTGCCCCATCTGCCACCCCCAAATTCCACCCCACTGCGAGACGCGCATCTCTCCCACCCAAACCCACCACCCACCCTGCTTCCCTTTTACCTTTCTTTAACGTGCCCCACTTCCCTCCCCAAACCTCGGAGGCGACCGCTCCTGTCCTCGCGACCTGTGGAGGAAGAAGCCTCCGCAGACGTGCTGCAAAGCCCTCGCGGCGGCAGGAGGGGGAAAAGAAAAAAAGGCTCGGCCTCTGAAGCCTTTTGAGGGAGACGTCCTTGTGTGTGTGTGTGTGTGGCGGCGCTGTGAGGAGAGCCAGGAGAAGGGAGCCGGGGAACCACGCCAGCTGTGAAGCGATCGGCCCTTTTCCTTATGCCGCCACCGCCTCTGCCTCTTCCTTCTCTCTGCTAACAGAAGTAGGAGAGAAAAGCAGCAAAGCGAGTAAGCCAGCGATCTGCCGGTTGCCTCTAATCTGCAGTTTACTCGTGAGCACGTTTACTCGTGAGCATGGTGCTCACGAGTAAACTGCAGATTAGAGGCAGCCAGCATTTCGCTGGCTTACTCGCTCTGCTGCCCGCAGCTCGCAGGCAGAGAAAGAAACCGCCGCCTCCTGCCTCCGCGCATTGAGGAGCATCCTGCCACAAGCATCACCTTCCCAACAGCAGAAATGCCTTAAAATCTGGATTCTCTCTCGGTGAGGCAGTGGGTGGAAGCGAGCGGAGGCCCAGGGAAGGAGGCAGCTCATTGCCAGAAACGAGGCTGCTCACCGGCAGGAGCAGGACTTGGCAATCATGTCCCCATACGGTAGCCAAGAGAGGTGGCAGCACCGGCTGCACGTGCCATTTTGGAATCGGGGAGGGGATGGCGGTGCTGCCATCTGAAAATGCTTTCCTCCCTGATCCTCATGTTTCAGGTGGAGGAACTGGCCAGGAGGAAAGAGAAGGTGTGTCTGCGGAGGAGGAGGAGGGCGATGTGCATAACCCATGTCCATTTCAAAAAAAAAAATAAACAAAAAAACCCACAAATGATTTAATGTGCCTCCTGCATCATCTTTATTACCTCCATGATATTAACCATTCAATTGTTAAGGTACCCAAGACTTCTAAATCCTTTGCTGGCATACTCCTTATAGCAGAGGTAGCAGATCACATGAAGATACATATGAATAAAATCCACTTATATCAATCAGTAGGGCTCATATAGGGTATTAAGAAAGAGAAAGAGAGAGAGACAAGAAAGAAAGAGAAAGACAAAGTAACCCACCCAGTCACATGACCATGAAGCCACACCCGCCCAGTCACATGACCAGGAAGCCATGCCTGCCCAGTCACATGACCATGAAGCCACGCCCACCATCACATGACCATCAAGCCACACCCACAAAATAAGCCACGCCCACAGAACCAGTAGCAAAAAAAATAGAACCTACCCCTGGAAGCACCAGAAGGCAGGACAAGAAGTAGCAGATGGAAACTAATCAAGGAGAGAAGCAACCTAGAACTAAGGAGAAATTTCCCAACAGTGAGAACAATTAATCAGTGGAACGGATTGCCTTCAGAAGTTGTGGCTGCTCCATCACTAGAGGTTTTTAAGAAGAGATTGGATAACCATTTGTCCGAAATGGTATAGATTCTCCTACTTGAGCAGGGGGCTAGATTAGAAGACTTCCAAGGTCCCTTCCAACTCTGCTATTCTGTATTATTCTATACATTCTGTAAGTATAACAATTAATAAACAGTAACAATTAAAGAAAAAAAAAGCAATGGGTTCTATTACAAATTAATCTCAGAGTCACGTTCATGAATGCACAATAAAAGGGTCCATAAAAATAAAATGCAGAATGAATTTAAACATATAACATTCAAAAGTCTGGTGCTCTTCCAGCTTTTTCAGCTTTTTCAGATGACTAGTCTTATAGCAGGGGTGTCAAACTCAAGGCCCGTGGACTGGATTCGGGTGCACGTGCCACCACCCCCCCCGGCTCCGTTTTCGCTGGCAGAGGGCTAGCAAAACAAACTAAAAACAAAACAAAAGGAGAAATGTTTCCCCTTTTGCATTTGAGCATGGAAGAAGGGACAGGAAAGGAGAAAGGGAAAGGGGAAAGACAAAGAAAAAGAAGGGAAGATGGGAAGAGAGCAAGGAAGGAAAAATAAGGGAAGGAAGGAAGGAAGGAAGGAAGGAAGGAAGGAAGGAAGGAAGGAAGGAAGGAAGGAAGGAAGGAAGGAAGGAAGGAAGGAAGGAAGGAAGGAAGGAAGGAAGGAAGGAAGGAAGGAAGGAAGGAGATTATAATGAGAGTGAGGGAGGGACTGAGGGAAGTCCTGCCTTAGCACTTGGCCCAGAGGTGGGTTCCTCCCGGTTCGCACCGGTTCGCCCAAACCAGTAACGACCCGCTGATGACGTCACAGTCACGTCACGGAACCAGTTCTGTCAATGCCGGTCCGTGGGCGCCGCCATCTTTTTTTTTTTATTTTTTATTTTTTAGAATTTTTTTGAATTTTTTCCGGGGTTTTTTTCTTATGCTCATGTGCAGAAGCCGAGTTTACGGCACTGTGCATGCATCACCATCTTGTTTTCAACTTTTTTTTCCACGTGGCGCGGCCACGCGGCGCGGGAGGAAGCAACCGGCAGCGAGGTAAGTTAAAACCCACCCCTGCCCTTCGCCTCTTCCCGTGCCCGGGTGGGGGACAAACATCTCAGGACGCCCTGATCCGTCTTCCCCAACCAGGAGCCTGACATGCGTGACATTCCGCAGGCCTGGCTCACCACGGCCATGGCCCCGCCCGGCACCCATGCCCCCCCCAGCCCTCCGAGGTCAAACACAACCCTGATGCGGCTCTCAATGAAATCAAGTTTGACAACCCTGTCTTATAGTGTCTAGCATGGATGACTTTTCTTCAATCGTTGACCCTTGTGATTTATTTCCCCAATATTCATTTATAGACATTTTGGTTAGATGGAAACAAATGTCCTTGTTTCCTTTTAGTTTCAGTTGAGTCTGCTCCCTCCAACTCTTCCCTTTCACTTAGCTGGGAAGGGACAGTTCACCAGTTCTTCATTAAGTCCTACGTAGGAGTGTAGTTTTGTCCTTTTCCTACAGAACTGTTTCCAGCACAGATCTCACGCCTTTGGATTGGTCATGCTCCAAAACCATTGTCTTGCTTTTTAAAGAAATTAATTAACAGGGGTGTCTTGCTTTTTAAATAAATTAATAGTATCTTACAGATGTCCTAAAAACTTAACATAGCTTGTTGGCTTTCCATGTCTCCAAACTTAGAAAAATGGGCCTGTCGTAGACATACAGGTAGTCCTTAACTTACAACCATTCGTTTAGTGACCAGAAATTCCAGCTTATATATAGCACCACAGAGCAAACAAAGAGTACAGTCATCATGTGCTTTACTGCTCAACTGTATAACCATAATAGGAAACAGGAAACTCTCCACAGAACATAAAGAAACCATAGATTATAACCATAGATTATAAACACTAAACACTGCCCTCTACTGGCTGAATAATTCTGTAGTTGTTGCAATACAAAATACATTCTAACATGTATTCCAACAGTTTGAAGTTACAACAGCACTGAAAAAAAGTGATTTATGACCATTTTTCACACTTACAAACATGGTACCATCCCCATGGTCACTTCAGGTGCTTGACAACTGGCATGTATTTATGACGGTTGCAGTGTCCTAGGGTAATGGATCACCCTTTGCAACCTTCTGACAGGTAAAGTCAGTGGGGAAGCCAGATTCACAACAACTGTGTAGTTAACTTAACAATTGCAGTGACTCACTTAACAACTGTGGCAAGAAAGGTTGTAAAGTGGGACAAAACTCACTTAACCACTGATTTGCTTTGCAACAGAAATGTTGGGTTAAGTTGAAGTCTACCTGTACTTTAAAAACTTCTGTAGCTTAAGATACTTCACTTGACTTTATTGAGATCGTTCATTGCACTGAATTGTCGTCTCCTTTTTGACCGAGTTGTTTTCCACCAAAGCAAGTTGACCAACTCCTTTCCTTATGAAGAAGACCTTCCTCCAGAACCAGAGTTTCCTCATGGAGTTCTTCACCTCTTTGTTCCTCAGGGTGTAGATCACAGGGTTGAGGAAAGGGGTCACCATGGTGTAGAAGACAGCGGCCATCTTCTCGGTGGAAAAGCTGGAGGTGGGACGGGTGTAGATAAAAATGCAAGGTCCTAAGAACAAGACCACCACAAGTAGGTGGGCAGCACATGTGGAGAAGGCTTTGCGACGGCCCTCAGCCGTCTGCTTCCTCAGGGAGAGAAAGATGATGACGTAGGAAGACAACAAGGCCAAGAAGCAAAGCAAGGAGATCACTCCACTGTTGGATATCATAAGCACTTCAGTGAAGTACGTATCGGTGCAAGCCAACTTCATGACTGGGGGAATGTCACAGAAAAAGCTATCTATGATATTTGGGCCACAGAAAGGAAGGCGAACGGTGAGGACAGTCTGGACCAGAGAATGGATGATGCCTCCGATCCACAGAGCACCCACCAACCGTGCGCAGATCTTCAGGTTCACAAGAGTCACATACTGTAATGGATAGCAGATGGCAACACAGCGGTCATAGGCCATGATGGTCAGGAGGAAGATCTCAGCAGAGGCACAGATGTGGAGGAAGAAGAATTGTGCCACACAGCCCCCGAAGGAGATGATCTTCTGCCTGAAGACAGAGTCCAGGAGCATCTTGGGTGCCGTTACAGAGGAATGGCAGATGTCAAGGAAGGACAGATTTCCCAAAAGGAAGTACATGGGGGTGTGGAGGCACCGGTCCCAAGCCACCGTCACCACAATCAAGAGGTTTCCTATTAGGGTAAGCAGGTAGACGATGAAGAAGATGACAAATAAAACCAGTTCTAGACTCCGGTTATCAGTCAGTCCCAAAAACACAAAATGAGTCACTGTCCGGTTCGCCTCCGCCATTGGAACGGGACAGATGGAAGTCCATGCATTCAACCTAAACAAAGAGAAAAAATATATTTTGCTCAAAACATCTCCAAGCATGTATGTGTAGGAAAAAAACATTCCTCAGTATTATTTATTTAGCATATGGCAAAGATGTTAAAAAGCACATCACAGTTACATTCTCAATGACCAAATATGAAACTGAGCCAGCAGCTGCCAAAAAAAGCCAATACAGTTCTAGGCTGCATTAACAGAGGGATAGAATCAAGATCACATGAAGTGTTAATACCACTTTATAATGCCTTGGTAAGGCCACACTTGGAATTCTGCATCCAGTTTTGGTCGCCACAATGTAAAAAAAGGTGTTGGGACTCTAGAAAGAGTGCAGAGAAGAGCAACAAAGATGATTAGGGGACTGGAGGCAAAAACATATGAAGAACGGTTACAGGAACTGGGCATAGCTAGTCTAATGAAGAGAAGGACCAGGGGAGACATGATAGCAGTGTTCCAATATCTCAGGGGCTGCCACAAAGAAGAGGGAGTCAAGCTATTCTCCAAAGCACCTGAGGGTAGAACAAGAAGCAATGGAGGGAAACTAATCAAGGAGAGAAGCAACTTAGAACTAAGGAGAAATTTCCTGACAATTAAAACAATTAACCAGTGAAAGAACTTGTCCCCAGAAGTTGTGGATTCCCCTTAAAAACGGGAAGTTTTTAAGAAAAGATTGGACAACCATTTGTGTGAAGTGATGTAGGGTTTCCTCCCTGAGCAGGGGGTTGGACTAGAAGACCTCCAAGATCCATTCCAACTCTGTTATTCTATTCTATTCTATTCTATTCTATTCTATTCTATTCTATTCTATTCTATTCTATTCTATTCTATTCTATTCTATTCTATTTACAAATTCAAAGATAGACCGTTTATAGTCAATACATGATGGAGTTGCATACAGAAAGTCTTTGGGGTGATTTGAATGAGTCTGGAATCAACGTAGCGGCCATGAACATGTAGTGTATGGGAAAGGGCTTGTAAACATACAAATCTTAGGCATAATTTACCTTCTCTGTACTGTTTGTTCAGATTTTCCATTGTTGTGCTTTGTCCAGAGGTTGAAGCCTCTGCCTTCTCAATATTGTTGAGGCAGGCTTTAGGCGTGTTGAGACAAACACACTTCTGCTGCTGTAAATCCCTGCCTCAGCTTTTGCCTTGCATAAATAACTCTCTTTTAAAATACGTCTGTCTTCTGGCAATCAACATCTGGTAGATTTAAAACCTTAATTTTTAGAAAGCAATTAAGCCTCCATGTGGTTTACACACAGGGAGCTAATCTTTAATTAATGTCCATTTCAATAACCCTGTTAGTTAGATGTGTACGGAGAGATTGACTGACTCAAAGTTATCCACTTGGTTTCCAAAATCTACAGGTAGATTAGGCACCGAGTCTCTGGTTTTTTAGACCAACAAAGTAAACTTATGCCGATTCACATGTCGCACCATTCCTTAAAATAAACCTAATTGTATAGGTAAACATTCGCTAGACCAATTCTCAAATACAGCTCCCCTGTCTGGAACCCGCACAGCATATCGGATATTAATACAATTGAGAGAGTCCAAAAATATTTCACGAGAAGCGTCCTCCACTCCTCCACTCGCAACAGAATACCTTATTCCACCAGACTTGAAATTTTGGGCTTAGACAACTTAGAACTACGTCGCCTTAGAACCGATCTAAATGTAGTTCATAAAATTATCTGCCACAATGATTTCAAAATACGACTTCAGCAACAGAGTGATCAATGCCTGGAATTCACTACCTGACTCTGTGGTTTCTTCCCCAAACCCAAAAAACTTTAACCTTAGACTGTCTACTGTCGACCTCACCCCATTTCTAAGAGGTCTGTAAGGGGCGTGCATAAGCGCACCAGCGTGCCTACCGTCCCTGTCCTACGGTCCTATTGTCCTCATCTATCTGTATTCACTTTGATTATGTTTATGTTTATACCTATACCTGCTATCTTGTACATGTTTGACAAACAAATAAAATAAATAAAATAAAAATAGATGGAAAAGGCATTTTCTAAGATCCTTTAGATTAGAATAATCACTAGTGACTAGAGAAAAATAACAAGAGATGGTCTTGGGCTGTAAAACAGGGCAAAATTCATTTAACAACTGTCTCACTTGTCAACAGAAATTTTGGGCTCAATTGTGGTCATACATCAAATTAATCAATCAGAAAAGAGCTGGGAGGGACCTTGGAGGTCTTCTAGTCCAGCCCCCTGCTCAAGCAGGAGACCCTGTACCATTTCAGACAAGTGACTGTCCAGTCTCTTCTTAAAAACCTCCAGTGATGAAGCCCCCACAACTTCTGAAAGCAAGCTGTTCTACTGGTTAATTGTCCTCACTGTCAGGAAGTTTCTCCTTGATTCCAGGTTGCTTCTCTCCTTGATTAGTTTCCATCCTTCGTTTCTTGTTTGGAAAACAAATTGACCCCCTCCTCTTCGTGGCAGCCTCTCAAATACTGGGATACTGCTATCAAGTCCCCCCTACTCCTTCTTTTCTCTAGACTAGCCAAACCCAAAATCCTGCAACCGTTCTTCATATGTTTTAGCCTTCAACCCCTTAATCATTCTTGTTGCTCTTCTCTGCACTCTTTCCAGAATGTCAACATCCGTTTTGTAATGTGGTGACCAACCCTGATGTAGATTTAAATTGCTCTAAGAAAGAGAGTGGTTTTACCTGATATAGTTGAGAAAAAAGAAGATCACACAGATAGCTTTACGAGTTCTTCTCTGTCCATCTTTTTTTTTTTCAAGCTAGCTGGGGTGATGGCTTTTGTAAGCACCATCTGATCTTGGCTATTTCTCCTTTATAAAACCTTAGATTCTCTGAAAGTAAGAGATAAACTGCATTCCGGGTATCTTAGAACTCAAGGAGGACCGGGGGAAAAAAAAAGAAGATCTTGAGAGATTGGAGATCCTAACTGTAATTAATACACCACGGAGCTTGAATATTTAATTAAAGATTCCCCAAGAGAATCAGAAGTTTGAAGCAAAGTTTGGTAAGAATTAATAGGCAAGATAAATTGTGCCAAAAGGCATGCCTCCATGATGATGTTCAGAGATTCACTGCAAAAAAATGAACACAGGTCAATTTGGATTTGACTCTTTCTGGAGTGAAGATCTCATTGATGACTTGATCGCACATGTGAAACTAAAAAGGAAAGGAGGTTAAAAACCTGCTTAATCCTTCTTTTGGTTTCTTCTCTGCCAAGAAGCACCGGGTCAACTGAGTCCATTCTGGAAGAAGAAAATAATAAACCAGCTCAGTGTTTGGTCAACCATTTGTCTCAAATGGTATAGGATTTCCCGCTTGAGCAGGGAGTTGCAAGACCACCAGGGTCCCTTCCAATTCTGTTATTCTATTATTCTAATATTTCTAATAAAGTATTAGATCTTATTATTTGTTATTGTACCTTATGATTTAAGATTTATCACTTTTTTGCTTGCATGTACACTGAGAGCTTATGCACCAGATACAAATTCCTTGTGTGTCCAATCACTCTTGGCCAATAAAGAATCCTCTCCTCTCCTCTCCTTCAATTCATTCTATTCTATTCTATTCTATTCTATTCTATTCTATGCTATGCTATTCTATGCTATTCTTCTATTCTATTCTATTCTATTCTATTCTATTCTATTCTATTCTATTCTATTCTATTCTATTCTATTCTATTCTATTCTATTCTATTCTATTCTCAACGTGGACATCCTGCAAGGAATCAAACTTGCCGTGAATATGGGTCCCACAAATTTTAACTTCTCAGCCAACCATCATTTAAGTTGCAATCTACATTCCAGACAACCAGAAGTCCTTTGCCAAAGTACCAAAGCAGACACTCTCTCTCAGTCACCCTTCCTCACAGGGTTGTTGTTGTGGATAGAAATTGGAGGAGGGAATAAAATGTATATTGCCTTAAACACCTGGAAAAACAGAGAGATATCCATCTTATCTTATAAATAAGATGCTGCAGATAAAGACCATAGTTCAGAATAACAAAGTTAGAAGCAGAGGTGGGTTCCTACCGCTTCCGACCGGTTCGCCTGAACCAGTAGTGCCCCGCTGGTGACGTCACGGTGATGTCAGAGAACCAGTTCTGTCGGTGCCGGTCCGTGGGTGCCGCCATCTTTTTGGGGGGAATTTTTTCTTTTTGGAATTTTTTCTTTTTGGAATTTTTTCTTTTTGGAATTTTTTCCTGGTTTTTTTTTTTCTTCTGCGCATGCGCGGAAGCTGGGTTTCCAGCACTGAGCATGCATCGCCATCTTGTTTTTGGCTTTTTTTGGAGGTTTTTTTTTTAATTTTTTTGCACCGTGCATGCGCGTGCGCCGGTTTTTTTTTTTCTTCTGTACATGCGCAGAAGCCAAGTTTCCGGCACTGCGCATGCGTCGCCATCTTGTTTTTTGCTTTTGGGGGGGGTCAGATGTTTTGGCACTGCGCATGCACACGCATGCAAAGCGCGCACACGGCCAAGAGGCACAGCCACGCAGCGCGGAAGGAAGCGAACCGGCAGCAAGGTAAGTTAGAACCCACCCCTGGTTAGAAGGGACCATGGAGGTCTTCTAGTCCAACCCCTTCTCAAGCAGGAGACCCTATACCCGTAATGGCAAACCTATGGCACGCGTGCCCAAAGTGGCACGTACGGTGCTGCCCATTCCTCTTCCGGGTTTCTGGCGCGCATGTGCGCATGGCGATCAGCTGGCCTTCGTGCGTGCGGCAGTGCCAGAAACTGGAAGAGCTGGTCTTCCGTTTTCCTGCCTGAGCATGCCCGCTGGCCAGCTGATCGTTGCGCACTCATGCACGCCAGAAACCCGGAAGACTAGCTGGAAACCGGAAGTTCATTTTCAGGCGTGTGCATGTGCCCTGAGCAGCTCCTCTTCCGGGTTGCGGCCCAGACGAGCGTGCGCGCTCTCCCTTTTCGGCACTCAGTGCCAAAAAGCTTCGCCATCACTGCCCTATACCATTTCAAACAGATGGCAATCCAATCTATTCTTAAAAATGTGCAACTTCTGAAGGCAAGCCGTTCCACTGATTAATTGTCGTAACTGTCAAGAAATTTCTCCTTAATTCTAGGTTGCTTCTCTCCTTGATTAGTTTCCACCCATTGCTTCTTGTCCTGCCTTCAGGCGCTTTGGAGAATAGGTTGACCCACTCTTCTTTGTGGCAGTCCCTGAGATATTGGAACATAATGTCCCCCCTAGTCTTTCTTTTCACTAGACTAGACGTACCCACTTGCAACCGTTCTTCATGTTTTAGCCTCCAGTCCTCTAATCATCTTTGTTGCTGTTCTCTGCATTTTTTCTTCACTTAATTAAATCATGTTTCATTGTGTATGTTAGCCCCATATCATAGTCTAGGTCTGGAGAAAAAAAATCACATGTCTTCAATGAGGAGCTTTAATCCACAAATTGGAGGTACGTTATAGAGTCTTGGAAAGAGCAATGGGAATCTCCAGCTTTCTTTGATTAATGAGTTCATTAAAGGAGAGCAACCAGCCTTCGAACTGATAATGAAGATATCAAAGCGGTGGATAGCTCTGCATTTTAGGATCCACCATCAACTGTAGGGAACAATCAAGAAATACACTGCAAACTAGCACAGGATAGAGCAGCCATGAAGAGCTTGAAAAAGATATTTAAATGTCATGAGATGACAATACAGGTAGTACTTGACTTACAACCATTTGTTTAGTGGCCATTCAAAGTTATAACGGCACTGGAAAAAGCAACTGATGTCCTGTTTTCACACTTACAACCATTGTGTCAGCATTCCAATAAACAACCCCAGCAAAACAAGACTCCGAGGCTAGAAGTTCCTCAAAGTTCCAATTTATTAGAGATGCCATGTTGGCAACATCTGGGAAAACCCGAATCTGAAAGCTTCCAGGTTTTCTCCACCCACATAAAAGTTCAAGTCCTTGCCCAGCACCCACATGTCCATCATCCGATCCAATCAGGCACCCTGCAATACTGAAGATGCCACCCCTTCACTTCCTCGCAGCTGCCGGGCACAACGGCCTTGACTTTCTGGAAAGAATGTTATTTAGACTACTACATATCACCTACTCCATCTAATCCCCCCTCCTATTTTCCCACAGTAGAAAATGTGGCAGGCCTGAATACAAAAAAGGTAAAAAATGGATTCCAGGCATGACACATTGCAGCAGCCCCATGGTCACGTGAATAAAATTTGGGCACTTGGCAACTGGCATTATTTGCAACCGTTGCAATGTCCCAGGGTCATGTGACTGCCATTTGTGACCTTTCCAACTGGCTTCGGAGCAAAGTAAATGGGTGAAGCCAATTTCACTTAATGACCAAGTGTTGGAATTCATTGCTGGAATGTATTTTTATGCAACAACTACAGTAGTATTCAGCCAGTAGATGGCAGTATTTACAAATTTGGATCCATGGTGTATACTATATGCTCTTTTGTTCTGAGTTTCCTGTTTCCTGTTATATAGTTGAGCAGTAAAGCACATGGTGACTGTACTCTTTATTTGTTCTGTGGTGATATACATGAACGGAATTTCTAACACCACGTGTTTCAGTGATTTGCTTAATAACCATGGCAAAAAAAGATCATAAATCAGGTGTGACTCATTTAACAGCCACCCTGCTTAGCAACGGAACTTTTGGTCTCAATTGTGGTTGTAAGTCAAGGACAACCTGTAATTTCCAGTAATTGATCATTCACTGATCATTGCATTCCAAAGCCTTCCTTCAATGGCTCTGATTCACATGCTGGTTAAATTTAACATATGAACCATGCTGAGCTACATATAGGGAGCAAAGTTCTGGCTTGATGCCAGGTAGCTGCCTCGTTTCCATGAAATTCAGAAATGTGATCAGCGGACATTTTCAAACAATGGTAGTCGCTTCCCTGCCGCTCATTAGACAATCTGGATCAGTCACGGGAACCAGAGGTTTTGTCTTCCGAGCTTTCGGACTCCTGCTGGAGCCCATCTTCTCTAGCAGTGTGTGTCCTGTTCTGTGTTTGGTATTTATATGGTGCCTGTTGTTTGTGGCTTTTTAGATGTCAATAGGGGTATGTAGGAAGCGTAGCTGTATGCCTCACATGCTGTGAAGGATTCTCAAAGCCAAACTATTTGAAATGTTAGCGAACCACATCTCTCATGAATGAAGGTGAATATAAGTGTCCCAGAATAAAGTTGCAGGATCCAATATGAGTCGGTCACCAGGACCAGAGATTTTTGTCTCCCGCTTTCTAGCCTGATGCTTTACCCACTAGACCAGGGGTCCCCAACCTGTGGGCCGTGGCCCACTACCGGGCCGCAGCCTATTTGCCAGTGGACTGCATGAGGGGCCAGTTGGTGTGCGCGCGTGCATGCACGCGTACATCCCCACTTGCGTGAGCGTTGCTGTTCTGCCCCAGCTACGGACCCCACAGCACGCAGCACACACAAAGTCTGTACAAACCTTAGTTTACTAATTAAGGACTACTAATAAGCTTTCTTAGTAGTCATTCAAACACAAATACAGTTTAAATCAGTCTTTTCTGAACACCAGCTGTTAATTCAACTTCATTAACAGCCAGCAAGAGTCCAAGGAATAATAACTCAATTCTGAGGAAACAGTCTTTCAGATAACAGTAATCTTACTGTGGTTGGGCAAAACGCCCAGAAGCAATTTGCAGGAAAAATGACGAGAGAGAGAACAAGAGCCGATCAGACTTTTCTGGAATCAAGACACGAAGGAATATGAACGAAGTTGTTTCCTGCAAATTGGCTCAGTCGTCGTCATCCATTAAATAGGCTAAGGGAGTGGCCAATTAGTCCCAAGCCTTACTCCTGAGGAGACCTCCTCCTGAGGAGCCATTCCTGCCTTTTGGCAGCTCTGCGCACCCTTGCATTGAGAAGAGGCTCCTCCTCTTCTTCCTCTTCACTTATGGGAGCTTCTGAAGGTTCTAAAGGCCCTGGCTGAATCCCTGCCTCTGGCACCGAGTCCTCTCCAGCCTCCAAACTGTCCGACTCGGGTACCAGCTGCACAGGCTGCTGGCGAATCACCACACCAGCCTCCTCGCTGTCGGAATCAGCTACCAGCTGCACAGGCCGCTGGTGGGCCACAACAGTTGCAGGCGCTCAGGGCCTCATTTACACGAGCATCGCAGGCACTCAGGGCCTCACTCATGCGAACATTGCAGGCACTCTCGACCCACTCGCACGAGAGTCACAGGTGCGAGGGGCCTCAGTCGAGCGAGCATCGCAGATGCTCTCAGCCCCACTCACGCGAGCAACGGGTGCTCGTGTGCACGCATATGTGCATGTGCCCACCTCTCCCACAAAACCATCCCCTCTTTTCCCCCTTCCCCATCTCCGGGTCACCAACCTGGAAAGGTTGGGGAACTCTGCACTAGACCAAACTGGCTATCCTGCCTTGATGTGCATTATCATTCTTTGAGAGAGAAGTAAACTGGGGGGCTTTTTGTGTCACTGCTCTGCACCAAAAACCAGAAAGTGAAGGCTAGATGTCATGGGAAGACATTGGCCATGTTCACACATTCTGCTGAACTAGACAGGGAAAGGCATTAGGATGAGGTGTCAAACTCAAGGCCCGCGTGCCAGATTCGGCCCACGGAGTGCTTAGATATGACCCATGGGGCCGCCCTGGAAACAGCGAAGGACCAGCCCACGATGCCTCTGCCAGTGAAAATGGAGCTTGGGAGCAGCCCTCCCGAGCTCCGTTTTCACTGACAGAGGGTTGCATGAGGCCGTTGCAGCCAGAAATGGAGCACGGGAGCCCGTTTTCGCTGGCAGAGCGCTTGGGCCACCACAGGTGCCCCCGACACGAGTGACGTCAAGCTGGCCACGCCCACCCTGGCCACGTCCCCCTGTGCCCCCCCAGGTCAAACACAACCCTGATGCAGCCCTCAATGAAATCGAGTTTGACACTCCTGCATTAGGAGGAGTCCTCAGTGCAGCGGCGAAATCTACTTACCTTCCCTACCTGTTCGGAAGCATTTTTTTGCCCGCGCTCCACTCACGCACGGGCTTTTTCACCCTCTGCGCATGCGCAGAACTCTTTGCGCATGCGCAGAAGGTAAACAACAACAAAATGGCAGCATCCGGGCGGGTGGGTGGAGCCTCACGCTGCCATCGCTACTGGTTCTCTGAACCACCAGCAGGCGGTGCTACCGGTACGCCTGGACCGGGCTGAACCGGGAGCATTTCACCCCTGCCTCAGTGCATTAGGTTTTGTAAGCCTCGGTAAAGATTTTGTGGCTGGTACAACCTCTTCCCTTTTCTTCTTTTCTTTCGAGGTTTTGTCTGTTTGCCCTGGTGAGCTATTTGGAATCAGATAACACTAAAAGGGAAATTTGAAGTTTGAAGAAAACTCGGCTTCTGCGCATGCGCAGAAGCAAAAACCAGCAAAAAATCCAAAAAAAAAATCCAAAAAAAAGATGGCAGCATCCACGGACCAGCACCGACAGAACCGGCTCCCTGACATCACCACCGGTTTACTACCGGTTCTATAGAACCGGTGCGAACCAGGAGGAACCCACCTCTGCTAAGTGTTGTATCTTTTTATTCTTGATGAATGTATTTTATTCTCCTTATGTACACTGAGAGCATATACACCAAAGACAAATTCCTTGTGTGTCCAATCACACTTGGCCAATAAAGAATTCTATTCTATTCTATTCTATTCTATTCTATTCTATTCTATTCTATTCTATTCTATTCTATTCTATTCTATTCTATTCTATTCTATTCTATTCTATTCTAGTTGCTCAGAAAAGAGGTACAAAATTGCTATTTACTGCCAATCAGTATCATCAAAATAAGCGAAGGGGGACGGGGGGAGGGAGGGAGGGGGGGAAAGAGAGAGAGAGAGACAGACAGACAGACAGACAGGCAGGCAGGCAGGCAGGCAGACAGACACTACCCAGCTAAGAGGCCAATACATTTTGTCTGCTATCCAGGATGTCAATGAAAGATAAAATATTGATAGAAGATAATATTTGTAGCTCAGGATTGAACTGTGGGGTCCTTGGTGCTCTCTGAGCTTGGTTGTTTTCTTGCAGATGTTTCATGACCCAACTAGGTAACATCATCAGTGCCAGAAGGGAGTGGGATTTGTGGAGAGGAGGAGGAAGACTGTGAGGTCCTTCGTGCTGTGTGAAATTGGTTGTTTTCTTGCCGACATTTCATGATGCAACTAGGTAATGTCATCAGTGCTCCAACTTACACCATAGAAGCTTAAAATATTTGTTATATTGTACAGTACGAAAGTCGTCAACAGTTGTTAGATTCTGGTGAGATTACATGTCAAACAAGCAAACCTCTTTAAAAAGCAACTGGCCCAATTATAAATAATCATGCTGTAAATATATAAATCAATATTATATACAAATGTATCCAAGTGTATGAAGACATTAAAATACAACTTTTGGACTACAACTGCTAAAAGCCAAAAGGGGCCATTTTGTCCAGTAGTTAAAACTGAGGTTTGAAGTGTTGAGCACCCAAAGTTGTTCATTTTCTTTGGTTGGCAAAAAACCAAAATATGTCCTTCTTTTCAGGAATCTCTTAGGTCACTTATCTCTGCCCCTTCCATCTCTCTTGTCTATGGAGAGACAGATCCAATCCATCTTCAAGGCAACACAGGATCCTAGTTTAAAATTTTTGCCACTAACTGTTTGCATGATAGTCTTTAGTCAGTTAGCTTGTTCATGTCACAAAGGGATGAAAACATTGAATTGTCCACTTATTATAGCACCTTACAGATTCATGAAACCCTAGCAGGCTTCCCAGGTCTTCAAACATGGAAGAATGGACTTCTTGTACCACTAAGACATCTCCTCTGGTTGATAGGTACAGATTAATAGAGTTGGAAGGGACCTTGTAGGTCATCTAGTCCAACCCCCCCACCCAAGCAGGAGACCTTACACCATTTCTGACAAATGGCAGTCCAATCTCTTCTTGAAAGCCTCCAATGATGAAGCTCCCACAACTTCCGAAGGCAACTTCTGTTCTATTGGTTGATTGTTCTCACTGTCAGAAAATTTCTCCTTATTTCTAGGTTGAATCTCTCCTTGATCAGTTTCCATCCATTATTCCTTGTCTGGCCTTCAGGTGCCTTGGAAAATAGTTTGACCCCCTCCTTTCTGTGGCAGCCCCTCAAATATTGGAAGACTGCTATAATTCAGNNACCCAGCACAAAGACAGAAGGAATCTGGGCAGCATACATAATAAAAAAATAAAACATATAAAAACAATTTAAAAAAGAAAGGGGGAAAAAAAACCCAACTATATTTAAAATAAAACATTCACACAACCATGCATGGGCCAATCAGAGCAACTATTGGTCCCAGGCCTGCTGGAAAAGCCAGGTCTTAACGGCTTTACAGAAGGCCAGTAAGGTGGGGGTAGTACGGATCTCGGGGGGAAGTTGGTTCCACAGAGTCGGAGCGGCTACAGAGAAGGCCCTCCCCCGTGGTTCCGCCAGCTGGCACTGTCTGGCCGACGGGACCTGAAGAAGGCCAACCCTGTGCGACCTCACTGGTCGATGGGAGGAATGTGGCATAAGGCGGTCACGCAGATAAACTGGTCCTGAGCCATGTAGGGCCAGTTTTAGTCTCCAGTCCCCTAATCATCCTGGTTACTCTTCTCTGCACTTTTTCTAGAGTCTCAACATCTATTTTATAGTGTGGTGACCAAAACTGGGTGCGGTATTCTAGGTGTGGTCTTACTAAGGCTTTATAGAGTGGTATTAGTACCTCACTTGATCTTGATTGTATCCCTCTGTTAATGCAATTTATAATGGCATTGGCTTTTTTGGCTGCCACCGCCGCATACTGGTGGCTTATATTTAAAGTTCAACCTCATGGAAAGGTTGATCATGATCAACTTTTCCATGGAATTCTCTCCTTCCGTATACTGACTTTTTTTTTCTACACAAAGATGGCCAACTCATCTCCTTGCCAAGAAGATCTTTCTCTCGTTCCAGAGCTTCGTAATGGAGTTCTTTACCTCTTTGTTCCTCAGAGTGTAGATCACAGGGTTGAGGAAAGGGGTCACCATGGTGTAGAGGACAGCAGCCAGTTTGTCTGTTGGGAAGCTGGAAGCAGGGCGGGTGTAGATGAAGATACAGTGTCCCAGGAACAGGGTCACCACAAGTAGGTGAGCTGCACATGTGGAGAAGGCTTTGTGACGACCCTCGGCTGTCTGCCTTCCCAGTGAGATAAGGATGATGGCGTAGGAAGCTACCAAGATCACGAAGCAAACTAGAGACATCAGACCACTGCTGGATATGATGAGAACACCGGTGAAGTAGGTGTCCGTGCAAGCCAATTTCATGAGTGGAGGAATATCACAGAAAAAGCTGTCTATGACATTAGGGCCACAGTAAGGGAGATGAACGGTGAGGACCGTCTGGATCACGGAGTGGATAGTTGCCCCAACCCACAAGGCTCCAAGCAAACCCCCACAGATCTTCAGGTTCATCAGGTTCATGTACTGCAAAGGGTAGCAGATGGCGACACAACGGTCATAGCCCATGATGGTCAGGAGGAAGATCTCCGCAGATGCGCACAGGTGAAGGAAGAAGAGTTGGGTGACGCAACCCCCAAAAGAGATGACCTTCCGGTGGAAGAAGCAGTCAAAAAGCATCTTGGGCATTGTGACGGAGGAATGGCAGATATCAATGAAAGAGAGGTTCCCCAAGAAGAAGTACATAGGGGTGTGGAGGCAGCGGTCCCAAGCCACCGCCACTATAATGAGGAGGTTGCCTGCTAGGATAAGTAAGTACAGGATGGAGAAAATGACTGACAAAACCAACTCCAGACTCCGGTTATTGGTCAGTCCCAAGAACACAAAATGGGTCACTGTCTCGTTGAGGCCTTCCATTGCAATGGGGCAGAAAGAGGTCCAGCCATTCAACCTAAAGAGAAAAAAAGATGATAATTTCCTTCTACCATCTCAACTTATCAGATCAGATTAACAGAGTTGGAAGGGACCTTGTAGGTCATCTAGTCCAACCCCCCGCCCGAGCAGGAGACCCTACACCATTTCTGACAGATGGCAGTCCAGTCTCTTCTTGAAAGCCTCCAGTGAGGAAGCTCCCACAACCTCTGAAGGGAGCTTCTGTTCCATTGCTTGATTGCTCTCACTATCAGAAAATTTCTCCTTATTTCCAGGTTGAATCTCTCCCTGTTCAGTTTCCACCCATTATTCCTTGTCTGGCCTTCAGGTGCTTTGGAAAATAGCCTGACCCCTTCCTCTCTGTGGCAGCCCCTCAAATATTGGAACTGTTCTGACCTAGGCTTCCTTAGAAAGTATAAAGCACAAGCTTAGTCCCACAAAACCTCTTTTATTTATACGACTGTAAATTACTTTCATTTACAGTCCGCAAGGCTTGATAAACAGTCTGTCAGAGGAAGGTTATCAACACCCACCTATCTCACATGGAACGCTGCCAGAGAGCTAATTTCCAGACGCAGGGCAAGGCGAAACTTGGCACAAAGTTCCCATGTTCCTCCCCAACATCCTCACTGTCTGAATCTGCTGCCAGCTCTGCTGGCCGCTGGTGGGCCACAACAGGAACACTGCTATCATGTCTCCCCTGGTCCTTCTCTTCACTAGATTAGCCATGCCCTGTTCCTGCAACCGTTCATCGTATGTTTTAGCCTCCAGTCCCCTAATCATCTTGGTTGTTCTTCTCTGCACTCTTTCTAGAGTCTCAACATCTTTTTTATAGTGTGGTGACCAA
>QLTV01003813.1:592641-606254 GCA_003457575.1 Thermophis baileyi | reverse complement strand
ATCCATCCCTCCCTCCCTCCTCCCCCCTCCTCCTCCCCACCCTCCTTTCTCTTCCTCCTCCTCCTCCTCCTCCTCCTGTTATCCATCGCTCCCTCCCTCCTCCTCCTCCTCCTCCTCCTCCAGGTGCGCTCCGGAGCCGTGGCGCACGGGGGCGCCCCGCGCTGGCTCCTGGTGGCGGCGGCGGCAGCGCCGGCGACAGCCGCCCTCCAGACACCAGAGGTCCCTGCTGCAGAGCCGTGGGGGGAGCCCGCCGATCTCTCTCGCCGCCGCCGCCTCCTCCTCCTCCTCCTCTTCCTCCGGGAGCGGCCGAGATGAGCAGCCCCCGAGGACGCGGGGAGCCGGCGGAGGGCGCGGGCGCAGCGGCGGCTGACGCTAGCATGGCTGAGCCCGCAGGTGGGGAGGAGGGGGCTGCGGCGGGGAGGGGAGGGAAGGGAAGGGAGAGCGGGAAGGGGGCGAGGGATGGGGGGGGTCCCCGACACCCCCCCCAGCAGGCCGGTCCTTCTTTCTCCCCCCCCCCTCTCCATCTCCCTTCCAGTCGCGGCCGGTTGGTTCTCCTCTCCGGGGTCCTTTCCATTGTCTTCCCCCCCCTCCCCAAAGCACGCGATCCGTCGTCCCCCCCCTGGGTGGGTGGAGGAAGGTTGGGGGGGGGGCACCATTATGGTGGACGGATCTGAGACCCCTTGGCTTTCCCTACCCCCGCCTGCCTCCTGTTTTAGGATGCGCCCAGAAGCAGATCTGCGAGAAAGGCGGAGATCGNCCCCCACTCCTCATTCCCCCCCCCCAAAGCTTGGCTCAAGGACTCCCGATTGAAGATGGCAGGAGGATCGGTCCTTGAGGGTGACCTAAATGTCTGGAAGGGAAGTTCTAAAAAGCCAGGGCTGGAACAGAGCAGGCTTCCTCAACTGATGTGTTAGATTACGCTTCCCAAAATCCCCAGCCTCCATATGTGCTAGTGGGCTGGGGGATCCTGGGAGTGGGGTGCTGGTTTATATCTGGAGGACACCACCAGTTTGAGGAAGCTGGGAAACCAGATTGGCTTCTTGCGTTAGAATTGTGAGTCATCTGTAATCAATCCAACCTTGGCAGCTTTAAGATGTGTGGACTTCAATTCCCAGAATTCCCCAGGCAGTCATGGCTGGCTGGGGAATTCTGGGAGTTGAAGTCCACACATCTTCAGAGTAGCCAAGGTTGAGAAAGATTTGTCATGTGAGATTCTAGATTTTATCGAAAAACGTGTGTCTAGGCTTTGCTGGCTAGGGAATTCTGGGAGTTGAAGTCCACACATCTTCAGAGTAGCCAAGGTTGAGAAAGATTTGTCATGTGAGATTCTAGATTTTATCGAAAAACGTGTGTCTAGGCTTTGTTGGCTGGGGAATTCTGGGAGTTGAAGTCTACACATCTTAAGAGTAGCCAAGGTTGAGAAAGATTTGTCATGTGAGATTCTAGATTTTATCGAAAAACGTGTGTCTAGGCTTTGCTGGCTGGGGAATTCTGGGAGTTGAAATCCATACATCTTAAAGCTGCCAAGGTTGAAAAACACTGATTCTAGTCCAATTGTTACTCAGAACAAAAATCTGCCAAACTATCTTCAATACAGACAGGCCATCGGATCCTTGTCTGAGGCACTCCACTGTCCATAATCCTGCTTTTAAGCTCCCGGTATAATGGCAGCAGGGGTGGGTTCTAACTTACCTCGCCACCGGTTCGCTTCCTCCCACACCGCATGGCTGCGTGCACATTGTGCGCCGCGTGGGCACACGCACATGCGCAGTGCCAGAAATTCGCAAAAAAATCCCCCCCCCAAAAAAAGCCAAAAACAAGATGGAGGCGCATGCACAGTGCTGGGGTCTCGACTTCTGCACATGCGCAGAAGAAAAAAATCAGCAAAAAAATTTAAAAAGATTTTTTAAAAAATCCAAAAAAAAGATGGTGGCGTCCACGGACCGGCACCGACAGAATCAGCTCCGTGACGTCCCCAGCGGTTTGCTACCGGTTCTATAGAACCGGTGCGAACCGGGAGGAACCCACCTCTGAATGGCAGGCTGGTCTATCATTTAACACTCAACTTTCTTCCTTGACTTTAAACACTGCTCCTGCTGGCATTTTTGTGACCAAATGGGTTTTGAAGTGGAGGAACAGCCTTTGAGATCCTTGTAGATGGCCCTCATATCATTTCCAAGCTAGATCTGACCTAGATCTTTGAACTGACCTTCACAAGGCTGGGTTTCCCGATCAGCAGGGAGATCTCTGAATCTTCTCTAGTTTCGCCATCTCCCCAAGGAACGTACAGTGGCCAGAACTGGGCACAGCCCAGATAACAATCTAAGCAATGGAGAGTATCTTTTTAACTGCCGCATCGCATTACATCGGTTAGATGTATTGTTTGTCAGAAGGGCCTCTGGCGGAAGGAAATTTTCCATCTGCGCCTCTTGGTGTTTATGGGTTGCGGCATGCCAGGAGAAGGCGGTGGCCATGCCAGCACACACAGATTGTCCTGCTTGAGAGTCGACGCCAACTTTCCCCAACCCGGTGCTCTCCAGATACATGGCTTTATCCCCGTGGCTAAAATTTTGGGGAATTATAGGTAGTCCTCGGCTTACGACCACGATTGGGAACAGAGTTGTCATTGGTAAGCGTTGCTAAGTGAGTGGTTCCCGATTCTGTCAGCTTCGTTGCCACGGTTATTAAGTGAATCACTGAAGCTGTTAAGGCAGGCGTGTCAAACTCTATTTCATAGAGGGCCGCATCAGGGTTGTGTTTGACCTTGGGGGGGGGTTCGGGGTGTGTGGCCAGGGGGCGTGGCCAGCTCGATATCACTCATGTCAGGGGTGCGTGTGGTGGCCGGAGTGCTCTGTCAGCGAAAACAGGCTCCCGAGCTCCGTTTTCGGCTGCGACGGCTTCCTGCAACACTCTGCCAGCGAAAACGGGAGGGCTGTGCACGGCCCTCCTGAGCTCCGTTTTCGCTGGCAGAGGCCCCATGGGCCGGTCCTTTGCTGTTTCCAGGGCAGTCCCGCGGGCCAGATCTAAGCACCCTGTGGGCCAGATGCAGCCCACACGCCCTGAGTTTGACACCGCTGTGTTAAGGGAATTTTTTTAAAAAATCCAGCTTCTCCCAATGACGTTGCTGGTTGGAAAGTTGCAAATGGTGGTTACATGACCCAGGGACACTGCAACCATCGTAAATACTTGCCAGTTGCCAAGCGGCTAAATTTTGATCACGTGACCACAGGGATGGTGTGATGGTTGTAAGTGTGAGGACCAGTCAGAAGTCCTCTTTTTCACTGCCGTTGTAACTTTGAATGGTCGCTAAACCAATACAGGTAGTCCTCGACTTACAACAGTCCATTCAGTGACCGTTCAAAGTTACAAAATCCCTGAAAAAAGTGACTTAATGACCGATTTTCACACTTACGACCATTGCAGCATCCCCATGGTCACGTGATCAAAATGTGGATGCTTGGCAACTGGTTCATATTTATGACAGTTGCAGTGTTCCGGGATCATGCGATCCCCATTTGTGACCTTCTGACAAGCAAACTCAGTGGGGAAGCCGGATTCGCTTAACAACTCAGTTACTAACTGGAGAACTGCAGTGATTCCTTTAACAAATGTCTCACTTAGCAACAGAAATGTTGGCTTCAATTGTGGTCGTAAGTCGAGGACTACTGTAGTTATCCAACTGGAACAGTGGCTCCCTCACAACCTTTTGGTCATCAGGGACCAGTTCCATGGAGAGAGAGGTTTTTCCATGGGCCAGAGTGGGTGTGGTTTCACGTCCCGCAGATGGGGCTTTGCTTGTTTATGCAGCCCGGTTTCTGGCATGCCGCGTCCCAGTGCCGGTTCACGGACTGGGAGTTGCGCCCCTGATCTGGAAGACACCTCACTGGAGGGAAAACTGAACTTTAGTGTAGCTCTGCTTTGAATATGCAGCCAATCTGATTTAAGAATATACAGGTAGTCTTGGAGTGACAACCACAATTGAGATACATGTTCTTTAAAAGAAAAATTTTAAATGATCTCCTGATGTACTGCAGTGGTGGGATTCAGCCGGTTCGCATCGGTTTGAGCGAACCGGTTGTTAAATTGCACCACCATCACCCCGCTATCAAAGTGGACCCTGGGTACTGCGCTGCAATGGAGAAACGGGCAACTGAGTGGCCGGTGCGAGGGAAGGAGGAGGACGCTTTCCCTCTTTCTTCTCCATGCTCCTCCTCCTTCCCTCAAGCCGGCTACTCCGTTGCACGTTTCTCCATTGCAGCGCAGCGCCCAGGATCCACTTTGATAGCGTGTGTGTGGGGGGGTAATTTAACAACCGGTTCGCCCAGGGTCAGGTTGGCCGTTGGGGGAGGCTCATCCTGCATGTGTGGCGGAGCTGGAGGACGGGGATGGGCCACGCCTCCCACGACAGCCAACCTGACCCTGGGCAAACCGGTTGTTAAATTATTTGAATCCCACCACTGATTGTACTGCCTGTGTTTCTCATCTTCTACCTATATTATATACAGGTAGTCCTCGAATTACCACAACCTTTGAGCCCAACATTTATATGGTTAAGAGAGAGACATTTGTTCAGTGAGTTTTGTCCCATTTTACGACTTTTCTCACCACAGTTGTTAAGTGAATCCCTGCGGTTCTTAAATTAGTAACACGGTTGTTAAATGAATCTGGCTTCCCTGTTGACTTTGCTTGTCAGGTCAGAAAAGGGGATCACATAAACCCGGGACGCTGTAACCGTTATAAATATGAGTCGGTTGTCAAGCCTCCGAATGTAAATCATGCTGAAATGGTCATGAGTGTGAAAAACAGGCATAAGTCACTTTTTTCAGTGCCATTGTAACTTTGAACGGTCACTAAATGAACTGTTGTAGTATATATAGGAAGTATCATGCAGAGATGTGTAAGTCTGCTAATCTGGAACAGCAGCCTTTTAAATATATTAAATATATTTTAAATATATTAAGGGTGTGAATAAGGTTTAGAAGGCAGTACAGATAGTCCTCGACTTATGACCACAATTGAGGCCCAAATTTCTGTTTTTAAGTGAGATATTTGTTAAGTGAGTTTTGCTCCAATTTACCACCTTTCTTGCCAGAGTTGTTAAGTGAATCACGGCAGGCGTTAAGTAGGTTGTTAAATGAATCTGGTTTTCCCATTGACTTTGCTGGTCAGAAGGTTGCAAAAGGGGATCGCATGACCCTGGGACACTGCAACCGTCATAAGTATGAGTCATTTGCCAAGCATCTGAATTTTGATCACGTGGCCACAGGGATGCCGAAACGGTTGTAAGTGTGAAAACAGGTCATAAGTCACTTTTCTCAGGGCCATTGTAGCTTCTGGTGGTCACTAAATGAACTGTTGTAAGTCGAGAACTGCCTGTATTTTGAATATTAAGCAGAAATCAGGAACACGAGGGCATAGCTTCAAACTGACAGGAAAGAAGTTCAAAAGTAATGTTAGAAAGTATTACTTCACAGAAATAGTAGCAGAAGTTTGGAACCAACTTCCAGCAGAGTTAGTGGGTCAATCCTCGGTAACTGAGTTTAAACATGTTTGGGATAAACACAAACAGAAATAAAAAATAAAATAAATAAAAAATAATTTAAAAATGACAAACAAATTTAAAAGAAAAAAAACCCTCAAAGGACAGACACAATGGACTACAGGTAATCCTCAACGTACGAGCACAATTGAGCCCCAAATTTATGTTGCTCAGTGAGAAATTTGTTAAGTGAGTTTTGCCTCATTTTACGACTTTTCTCACCACATTTGTTAAGTGAATCACTGCAGTTCTTAAATTAGTAACCCGATTGTTAAGTGAATCTGGTTTCCCCGTTGACTTTGTTTGTCAGAAGGTCGCAAAAGGAGATCACATGACCCTGAGATATTGCAAGAGTCATGAATATGAACCTGTTGCCAAGCGTCTGAATTTTGATCATAGACCGCGGGGATGCTGCAACAGTTGTAAGTGTGAAAAACAGTCATAAGTGACTTTTTTCAGTGCCTTTGTAACTTCGAATGGTCACTAAATGAACTGTTGTAAGTCAAGGACTACCTGTACTACCGTGTTTCCCCGAAAATAAGACCCTATCTTATATTTTTTTGAACCCTGAAATAAGCACTTGGCCTTATTGCCATGCACTCAAAAGCCCGATTGGGCTTATTATCAGGGGATGTCTTATTTTGGGGGAAACAGGGTAGGTCTTTATCTGCCACCAGTTTTCTGTCTTCCTGTATTTTTATTTTTATTTTACAAATCTGGACTTAACTCCGTCTCCTTCTTCTCTTTTTTCTTTCTTCTACCTTCCCAGGAGACACTGGGGATGACTCCAGCCCCTTCTCCTGCCCTTCCTGTCACATCATCTTCAAGGACCCCTCCGAGTTATCTGCTCACACCACTACTTGTTTCTCAGAGCGAGCCCTCAGTTCGGCCGGCCTTGCGACCACTCCCACCACTGGCCAGGAGCACTCAAGCGTCTGCTCCTCATCCTCCTCTTCCGTTGAGGTCCACCCTGAAAGTTCTCCAAGCATGGACGTGGAACCTGGGCCCTTGTTGACCGAGCCAAGCCAAGAGCCTGCCTCTTCCCGTCCCCCTCCTCCTCCACACCCAACCGTGCCTCCCACCACCACTCTCTCCACCGGGCATCTCAACATCCCTCTCATCCTGGAAGAGTTGCGTGTTCTGCAACAACGCCAGCTTCATCAGATGCAGATGACTGAGCAGATCTGCCGCCAGGTGTTGCTCTTGAGTTCGTGGGGGCAGGTCGGGGCTCCGGCCCCCACCACGGAACCTGCTCCGGTGGCGTCTGTCCCGCCCAAGCCCCCTTTGCCCGTCTTTTCCATCAAAACTGAACCTGGGAGGAGCCAGGTATCCGCCTCTCCAGATGTGCCCAAGCCGGCATTCTTCCATCTCTACCACCCATTCCCTGGCGGCACCAGGGTGCCCAAAGCTGAGCAGCTCCTGGCTCCAGCCTTCCCTACGGCCACAGGTGTCTTGGCAGCCCAGTGCTTAGGGACTGCCCGGGGTCTGGAGCAGGCCACATCTCCAGGACTCTTGCGACAGAAGAATGGAGGGGGAGGGGGAGGAGGAGGAGGAGGAGGAGAATCCAACTTGGAAGGCGAGAAACCAAGCGGGCGCCACAAATGCCGTTTCTGTGGGAAGATCTTCGGCAGCGACAGCGCCCTCCAGATCCACCTGCGCTCCCATACCGGCGAGCGTCCCTACAAGTGTAACATCTGTGGGAACCGTTTCACCACCCGAGGCAACCTTAAGGTCCATTTCCATCGTCACCGGGAGAAATACCCCCACGTCCAGATGAACCCTCACCCAGTCCCGGAGCATCTGGACTACGTCCTGACCACTTCGGGGCTCCCTTATGGAATGTCAGTGCCGCCTGAGAAAGCCGAACCCGGAGAGGAACACGGGGCCCTCCCTGCGGCCGAGCGCAAGGCCCTGAGTGCCACTGAGAGTCTGAGCCTACTATCCAGCACGGCTCCTTCAGCCGCGGCTCAAGCTTTGCCCGGTTTCAACAAGCTGGTCCTGATGAAGGCAGTGGAAGCCAAGGGGAAGGGGGACGAGAACACCCCTCCTGAATCAGAGGCGGAAGGGGCCCGTCTTCAGCTGGGGAAGCTTGTGGGGGCCTTGCCCAGCTGGGCTCTGTTGGCCAATCACTTCAAAGCGAGCCCAGCCATGGGGCCCTTCCCCTACGTCCTGGAGGCTTCTCCCTCGGAGACCTCCAAGCTCCAGCAGCTGGTGGAGAAGATTGACCGCCAAGGATCCTCGTCCTCCTCGGGCATGGCCCCTGTGGCCCCATCTACAGCCGGCTCCTCAGTGTCATCTTCTCCGGCGTCTTCTGGGCCCAATCAATGTGTCATCTGCTTGAGGGTCCTCAGCTGTCCCCGAGCTCTGCAACTTCACTACGGGCAGCACGGGGGCGAACGCCCCTTCAAGTGCAAGGTCTGCGGGCGAGCCTTCTCCACCAGGGGGAACCTGAGGGCTCACTTTGTGGCCCACAAAACCAGCCCGTCAGCCCGAGCACAAAACTCTTGTCCCATCTGTCAGAAGAAGTTCACCAACGCCGTGAGCCTCCAACAGCACGTCCGAATGCACCTGGGTGGGCAGATCCCCAACGGAGCTCTCCTGCCTGAGCCTTCAGCCCCAGAGGGGGCCCCATTGGGAGAAGGGGAGAAGCCACGGGAGCAGCCACCTGTCCCCCAGGAGGAGGAGCTGTCGGAGGAGGAGGAGGAGGAAGAGGAGCCCACCGATGAAGACTCGGTAGAAAGCATTGGAGAAAAAGCAGAGCAGATCTCCAGCCCTGAAGCTCTGGGTCCTCCCAAGGAAGGGGAGGAAATGGGGCAGCCTGAGGGGGAAGAGGGAGGACCCGGAGCACTCTCCTCCTCCCCACTGGGGCCCCAAAGCCCTCTCTGTCCCTTGAAGGATGGGGAAGAGAAGGCCGATATGGAAGAAGAGGATGGAGGAACTGCCTCGGTGGAAGAAGAACCAGAGAAGGACAAAGGAGAAGGTGGTGGAGAAGGTCCATCTGAGAAGCAACAGCATCAGGGCAGCCAAGCCAAAGAGGAACCAGTGCTGATCTGTGGGATTTGCAAACAACCTTTCACCGACAGGGCGGCCTTGCGCAAACATGCGATGACTGCCCATCCCCAGGTAAGAAATCAAGGCGGTGGGATAGGGACATCTGGCTTCCTCTGCCCCCTTGTGATCTTGGATAGGAAGGTATCTTCCCTCGTGTGCTTTCTGTCGCCCTCTAGAAGTGACCTTGGGATAGGCAAGGCTACATTCTTCCTTTGGATTATCTGGTTTTTCTTTGAAGACATAATAAGTAAGTTAGTAACACAATGGTTAAATGAATCTGGCTTCCCCGTTAACTATGCTTGTCAGAAGGTCGCAAAAGGGGATCACATGGCCGGGGACATTGCAACCGTCATAAATATGAACTCGTTGTCAAGCATCCAAATTTTGATCATGTGACCATGGGGATGCTGCAACGGTCCTAAGTGTGAAAAAGAGTCATGTCACTTTTTTTCAGTGCCGTTGTAACTTTGAAGAGTCACTAAACGAATGGTTGTAAGTTGAGAACCACCTGTATAGGCTTGTTCTGATGATCATTTGGGTCTTCTTCTTGTCTTGCTCATCTCTCATTGTCTATGGAGATTCTCCGTCATCCAGGTCATGGTTGCCTCAAAGGTGCTTTTTCAAGAGGCAACTGGACTTTTCTTGGTTTTTCTTTGAAGATGTTTTGCTTCTCATTCAAGAAGCTTCTTCAGCTCTGACTGGATGGTGGGGAACGGAAGGATTTATACTCCTTGTAGACAGCTAGTCATTTGCATTCTTTTAGAAAGTCGTTGAGGCCATTTGGTGTCCCAAAAGTGCTTTTTTCATGAGGCAACTGGACTTTCTGTTTTTTTCTTTGATGACGTTTCGCTTCTCATCCAAGAAGCTTCTTCAGCTCTGACTGGATGGTGGGGAACGAAAGGATTTATACTCCTTGCAGACAGCTGGTCATTTGCATCCTTTTTAGAGAGTCATTGAAGCCACCTGGAGCCACCTATCTCTTCATCTCTCATTATTGAGATAAAGGCCAGACCTCACTTCTCATACTGAGCAACAGAAAAGCATGCTTGTCACTTCATGTCCAGTTTCTCTTTGAGTTGTGGGACAACCACGCCAGTTGTGTACTTGCCTTCCTCACACAGTTTACCCCTGTGCACAAGTCTGGCTTCAGAAGAAATTTGGAGAATGTAATTGTTTGTGAAGCTATTATGTGATTTCACCTCCGCTATTGCTTTCGATCGGCAAGCTTGGCCAGCATCCCACCCAGCATGACTGGAGTGAAGGATGCTGGTAATTGTAGAGAAGCAAGGATTATCCCAGTCTGCCCAAATTACAATTTTCAAGTTCTTTATGGAAAGTTGCTCCTGTTTTGTATAACCATCTTTTGAAGTGGAGGCCGATGTTGGCAAATTCAAAAGTTCTGCTTCCTGTCTTGGTGAATCTGGTTGTAAGTCTTCACAGATAATCCTTGACTTGTGACTTTAATGATTGCTCAAAAGTTACAACAGTATTGAAAATAGTAATTTACATCTGGTCCTTGCACTTATGACTATCAGAGCATCCTCACAGTCACGTGATCATGATTTAGGCCAGCGGTTCTCAACCTGTGGGTCGCGACCCCTTTGGGGGTCGAACGACCGTTTCACAGGGGTCGCGTAAGCGCGCGCTAGCCCACCATCTTGGTGACTGGCAATGCACGGGGAGGGGGCGGGGAGGGGGTCGCGGCGGCGGGATTAAGAAGGTTGAGAACCACTGATTTAGGCGCTTCACAACCTTTATGTACAGGTAGTCCTCAACTTACAACAATTTGCTTAGTGACCGTTCGAAGTTAAAATGGTATTGAAAAAAGTGAGTTATGACCATTTTTCACACTTGTGACCGTTTCAGCATCCCCATAGTCACGTGATTTACATTTGGATGCTTGACAACAGACTCACATTTATGACAGTTATAGTGTCCTGGGATTATATGATCCCCTTTTTGACCTTCTGACAAGCAAAGTCAATGGGAAACCAGATTCACTTAACAACCGTGTTACTAATTTAACAACTGCAGTGATTCGTTTAGCAAAAGCAAAAATAGTCGTAAAATGGGGCAAAACTCGCTTAACAAATTTCTCACTTAGCAACATAAATTTTGGGCTCAGTTGTGGTCATAAGTTGAGGACTACCTGTATTTATGATCATTCTGCATCCTGGGGTTCACATGATCACTATTTGCAACCTTCCCAGCTAGCTTTTGATAAGAAAGTCAATGAAGGAAGCCAGATTCGCAAAAAAGGGTTGTAAATTCAGGCACAATTCACTTAAACGGCTGCATCGTTTAGCAACAGAATGTCCAGTTCCAATTGAGGTCGTAAGTCAAGGACTACCTATATTGAAACAGTCTTTGTGTATGGGAAGTGCACTTTTCTCTCTAAACATTCCTAAATGTTGTCCCTTTTGAGGAATGGATAACCTCAGGAGACACTGATGGACTTTACGTCCCATTGTTGTTGTTGTTGTTCAGTCACTAAATCATGCCCTACTCTCTGCAACCCCATGGACCATAGCACACCAGCCTCCCCCCTCCCTCATTGTCTCCTGAAGTTTGCCAAAATTCACGTTTATTGCATTGATTGCATTATCTAACTATCTCATCCTCTGCCGTCCCCTTCCCCCTTTGCCTTTCATCTTCCCAAATATCAGGGTCTCTTCCAATGAATCCTGTGTTCTCATTTGGCGGCCAAAGTATTTGATGACATCCCATAGTTCCTAAATTGGAAGAAAATATTGGGTATTCCTCCTTTGGCTTTTGCCCCCTATCCATACCTCCCTTTTCCTCCTCCTGCTTTCTTTTTCTCCAAAGGTTCATCTGGGGAGCCACGTTTGGAGCAATAACCAGGCGAGGCGGGGACGGCGCCTGCCTCTGGAAGGGCCCCTGCCGGTGCTCTCTGGGGGCCAAGTAAAGCTGCAGGACTTCCTGGGACGGGACATCCCAGCCCAACTGGTGGGGGTGGGTCCTCTTTCCTTCTGGAATCAGTATACCGCCTTCGTCTCGGGAGGCCTGCCCGCCAAGCCTGCCCACAGCACAGCGGCTTCCGTTGTTTCATCTTCCTCCTCTTCTTCCCCCAACGTGACCCCACAAAGCCTCTTTGGATCGAGCAACGTGCCTAGGAAGGTGGTCCCTGCAGAGTCCAAGGAGAAGCCTCCGGTGACCAACTTGCTGCTCCTTTCCCCGCCGGCAGCCCCCGTTTTGGAAACGGTCCCTGAAAACCAAGGAAAGGGGGAGAAGTAACCCAGCTTCTACTGAGTAAGGTGGTAGTGGGGGATTATGAAGCTTGCGAGAAACCGGCCCTGGCCAAGATGATGAGATTGGAGTGGCACTTTGCCAGGATGTCTGCCTCTGTGCGTTTTTATCAAAATGTTTGAATAGTGGATGATATTGGAAGCTTGATCAAATGTTCATTACTAGTAAACAGTCTCACTTTGGGTCTGTTTCATTGTATTTGGCTCCTAAGGGTAGGGTAGGGTAGGGTAGAATAGAATAGAATAGAATAGAATAGAATAGAATAGAATAGAATAGAATAGAATAGAATAGAATAGAATAGAATAGAATAGAATAGAATAGAAAATAGAATAGATAAGTTGGAAGGGACTTTAGAGGTCTTCTAGTCCAACCTCCTGCTCAGGCAGCAAACCCTATACCATTTCAGACAAATGGTTGTCCAATCTCTTTTTAAAAACTTCCAGTGTTGGAGAATTCACAACTTCTGGAGGCAAGTTGTTCTTCACCAATATCACCTGTATATTAATTGTATGGGACTAGTGGAAAGTTTAACCTGGTGCATAAAAGTAAACCAGATCAGTATTTACAGGTTTTGTTATATTTTTGGTCTCAGAGTGGGAATCTGAACATCCACGACCTGGTTTCAAGTTGGGCATCTGTGATTTGATGGAGGGCTTCAAACTCAGCGGTGGTATTTGATTGATTGGACAAACCAGAGAAGGTTGGATCTTATCAATACTGGGATGGGAGACCACAAGGAGATCCTAAAGCTAGACGCTAGATTGTGAAGTCAAAATAATAAAAATCCGAGTGGCAAAATGTTTCCAAGAAAACTACATGGCTCCGGAATCGGCTTGATTTGAGGGAGTCTTTATGATAAAAAAAAGTCATAGTTGGAGTTGCAAGGCCAGAAGAGTTGAGAACCTGGAACCTACTTGCTCCCTATAACTATATCCCTCTCTTTTTCTCTTCCAGAGTGATCCACTCAAGAGGGACCAAGTACGCGGCAGCAATTAAACCTTATATCTGATGATGCAAATCGATATGGTTCCAATATAATTTTAGCAACTTTTTAGTGTTTTACTTTTAACGTAGTTTGGAGCTCCGTCGGCCAAAAGGCAGGATCCTGACCCGAGGCAGGGAAGGATGGTCCCTGCCTTGTACCTTTGATTTTTTTTTTTTTTTAAAGAAACTTCCCTCTCATGTAGAACAGGATACCAAATGGCCCCAGCCGAGGAATTTATTCCCTCAATAAAAGGAATTTGAAAGAATGATCGAGTCTGTGGGTTTTCTTTCTGGCCACAGGGAAAGGAAGTCACTTTATTTTGAGTTCTGATTTCCTTTGGGAAGGAGAACCAGCTTCATGCATGATTTGAATGCATTACATATTCTGGTTCGGCAAAAGGCGGTGAAAGAGAATTGGAAGATGCCAATTGGAAGATGTGATAATTATTATTTGTTGTTGTTGTTAGTTGTGAAGTCCTGTCCGACCCATCATGACCTCATGGACAGCGTTCCTCCAGGCCTTCCTGTCCTCTACCATCCTCTGGAGTCCATTTAAGCTCACGCCTACTGCTTCAGTGACTCCATCCAGCCACCTCATTCTCTGTCGTCCCCTTCTTCTTTTGCCCTCAATCTTTCCCAGCATTAGGCTCTTCTCCAGCGAGTCCTTCCTTCTCATTAGGTGGCCAAAGTATTTGAGTTTCATCTTCAGGATCTGGCCTTCTAAAGAGCAGTCAGGGTTGATCTCCTCTAGAACTTACCGGTTTGATCACCT
>QLTV01003813.1:566108-579173 GCA_003457575.1 Thermophis baileyi | reverse complement strand
CCGCTTCTGTGACTACCGGCTGTCCAGCGACCAGCAGGCACGGCCGAACTGGGAGCATTTCCACGCTGGCGGGCTAGCACGTGCGGCGACCCCTGTGAAAAGGTCGTTCGACCCCCACAGGGGTCGCGACCCACAGGTTGAGAACCGCTGGTTTAGAGAGCCAATCAGGTGTCATCTTGTTTTGGCAATGAGCCAATCAGATCGCAGTAGGATTCAGTTATTGATGTCATGTATTGAAGCTGAGAGGAGGACATTTGTCAGTGTGTTATGGGATCGCTATCAAGTTGGTTGGGGTTTTTTTGTGTTCTTTCATTTAGCAATAGCAATAGCACTTAGACTTATATACCGCTTTACAGTGCTTTACAGCCCTCTCTAAGCGGTTCACAGAGTCAGCATATTGCCCCCAACAATCTGGGTCCTCATTTTACCCACCTCGGAAGGATGGAAGGCTGAGTCAACCTTGAGCCGGTGAGATTTGAACCGCCGAACTGCAGCTAGCAGTCAGCTGAAGTAGCCTGCAGTGCTGCACTCTAACCACTTGCGCCACCTCGGCTCTATTTAGTGAGCTTGTAAAATGTAATAAAATTAGTAATGGTGCAAAGAGTTGACTGGTCGCCCAGAAAGCAATGTAAAATAGTATTATTAAGTGAACAAGGGTACAGTTATAAAGAAATTAGAAGAAAACTTGGTGGAAACTATAACCAAAGGTGGCATTTCTAAGTTTTTGAAGAGGTATAAGGAGACTCAGTCACTACAAAACCACACTGGTAAAGGCAGGAAAAGGTGCACAACAGCAAGTGATGATGGAAGAATTAAGAGACTGTGCCTACGTGACAGAAGAAAATCATCTGGGTGTATACAAGATGAAATGGCGCAATGCAATGTGAAGTTGAGTGCAAGGACTGTTCGGCGCAGACTGCAGGAATTTGGTCTAAAATCTAGAATTCCACGAAAAAAGCCACTTTTATCTCTCAGACAAAGGTTGAAAAGACTAAACTGGGCTAAAACCCATGTTACCTGGACAGAGGACCAATGGGACAGTGTTATTTGGAGTGATGAGAGAGGTGTTATTAGCCATCAAACCTCAAAAATACTGTACACTTTCCCCAAAAGGTTTCCACAATTTTGGCCACTACTGTAGTCTTAATGATTTTAGCTTCTAGGGCAGTGATGGCGAACCTTTTTTCCCTTGGGTGCCGAAAGCGCGCGCACGCTATCGCGCACGCACCCACACCCATAATTCAATGCCCCCTGCACATGTGCATGCGCACACCCATGCTGCCCCGCCCCCTGTGCATGCGCATGCAACCCCCCCGCACGACCCCTCCCTTGCCGTTTTGGGCCTAGCAGGCCTCCCTGAAGCCTCCGGGCCCGTTTCCAGACTTCCGGTAGGCCCGGTAGGCCCGTTTTTCGCCCTCCCCAGGCTCCAGAGGCTTTCTTGGAGCCTGGGGAGGGTGAAAACAGCCTCCCCCACCCTCCCGGAGGCCCTCCGGAGGCCAGAAACAGCCTGTTTCCCGACTTCCAGTAGGCCCGGTAGGCCCGTTTTTCGCCCTCCCAGAGCCTCCGTGCGAGCCCTGTACTTACCTGGCATCCAAAACGGGCTGCGTGGAGACTCCTGGGAGGAGAGGGGAGGGGCCAGCCGAAAATCATGCGCGCTGGAGCTGAGCTAGGGCAATGGCTCGCGTGCCCGCAGATAGGTTCGCCATCACGGTTCTAGGGTCTGGTTTTATACGATTTAACACCTCTCTGTTAGTTACTGTGGCTGCCCATGGTATACACAATAACTTATGCCCCACAGTTCAAAGGTGTCAATTCTTCGATCAGCCATTCTTAGTAGAATGGATTAGAGCTGCAGAATGCATTTTTTTTTATTTTTAAAATAGAACATCATTTTAGAAGAAATAAACATTGGACAAGATTGATGCCAAGCAAAGATCAATTGCGAGCAAGCTTATCGAATGCTGGGTGCACCGTGCGTTTTTGCAAAGCAATGGCAACGAATTCAGTACAGGTAGTCCTCAATTTACAACAGTTCTTTTAGTGATTGTTCAAAGTTACAACAGCACTGAAAGCAGTGACTTGTGACCGTTTTTCACAGTTAGAACCTTTTGCAGCCTCCCCATGATCATGTGATCAAAATTCAGATGCTTGGCAATTGGTTCATACTTATGACCGTTGCAGCGTCCCGGGCTCATGTGATCTTCTTTTGCGACCTTCAGACAAGCAAAGTCAACGGGGAAACCAGATTCACTTAACAACCGGGTTACTAACTTATCAGCTGCAGTGATTCATTTAACAACTGTGGCAAGGAAGGTCATACAATGGGGCAAAACTCACTGAACAAATGTCTCACTTCACAACAGAAATTTTGGGCTCCATTGTGGTCGTAAGCAGTGGTGGGTTGCTGCCGGTTCGGACCGGTTCTTTAGAACCGGTAGCGGAAATTTACCACCGCTCGCAGAACCGGCAGCGATGACCGGCGGTCCACGTTCCCGAACCGGTCCTCCGGTCGCCGCGGCTTGGGGAAAAAACCTCTGTGCATGCGTTAAAGGCTTCTGCGCATGCGCAGAGGGTCATTTCTGGGTCTTTTGCGCGACGTGACGGTGGGGCGCGCACGCGAGTGAAGCGAGCACGCGTGTGCAAAACACGCACTTCCGTTGCGATGCGAACCTGTAGGGAAGGTAAGTGGAACCCACCCCTGGTCGTAAGTCAAGGACTACCTATATATGTGGCACTGCCTTTGTTAAAAAAAAAATTGTTTCTCTATAATCCAGAGATGGGTAATGCTTGATTACTGCCCAAGTATAAATGCTGAGAGTTGAACTTCAGCAAAAGCTGACCGTTGTTGCTCATGAACATAGTTACAAGCAGTCCTCGACTTACGGCCACAGTTGAGCCCCAAATTTCTGACGCTAGGCGAGGCGGTTCTTGAGAGGGAATTTTGCCCCATTTGACGATCTTTCTTGCAACCGTTGTTAAGTTTAATCGTTGCAGTTGTTAAGTTGAATAGCACGGTGGTTGAGTGAATCTGGCTTCCCCGTTGACTTTGCTTCTCGGAAGCTCGAAAAAGGGACAGTGCAACTGTCATAAATATGAGTCAGTTGCCCAGCATCTGAAGTTTGATCACGTGACCAGAATCTGGCTCCCCCCCCCAATTGATTTTGCTTGTTGGAAGCCAGCTGGGAAGGTTACAAATGGTGATCACATGACGCCAGGACAGTTCATAGATATATGCCAGTTGCCAAGTGCCTGAATTTTGATTATGTGCCCAGGGGGATGTTGCAATGGTCCTAAGTGTTCTGTGGAGATTCTCAGTCATCCAGGTCATGGTTGTCCCAAAGGCGCTTTTTTTCAAGAGGCAACTGAACGTCCTTGTTTTTCTTTGAAGACGTTTCGCTCCCTCATCCAAAGAAGCTTCTTCAGCTCTGACTGGATGGTGGGGGATGGAAGGATTTATATTCTTTGCAGGCAGCTGGTCATTTGCATCCTTTTTAGAGGGCCGTTGAGGCCGCTTGGAGGTCTGTCTGTGACCTCAGGGTCACCTGAGTTGTGCAAATGGGCGTGGAGCCTTCTTGGAACTGCTGAAAGGCTTCCACACCCTTTTGCAAGAAGGCTCCACGTCCATTTGCACGACTCAGGTGACTCTGAGGACACAGGTAAACCTCCAGGTGGCCTCAATGACTCTCTAAAAAGGATGCAAATGACCAGCTGTCTGCAAGGAGTATAAATCCTTCCCTTCTCCACCATCCAGTCAGAGCTGAAGGAGCTTCTTTGGATGAGAAGTGAAACGTCTTCAAAGAAAAAACAAAGAAGTTCAGTTGCCTCCGGCAAAAGCTCCTTTGGGATAGTCCTTAATCTCCTAAGTGTGAAAAACTGTCATAAATCACTTTTTTTCAGTGCTGTTGTAACTTCAAACGGTCACTGAATGAACTGTTGTAAGTCAAGGACTACCTGCATCTACCATTATTTTCCTCACATTGCATTTGGGGAGTGGGACTTAAAAACCAAGCTTGCTGATAGTGTGACCCCTCTTCTCTAGCACTAGTACTGATGAAGTTACCTAGTTAGAATAGAATAGAATAGAATAGAATAGAATAGAATAGAATAGAATAGAATAGAATAGGGAATAGAGTAGAGTAGGAGAAGAAAAGAGAAAAGAGGTGAGGAGAGGAGAAGAGAAGAGGAATAGAATAAAATAGAATAGAATAGAATAGAATAGAATTAGAAAATAGAGAATAGAATAGAAAAGAAAAAAGAAAAAAGAAAAGAAAAGAAAAAAAGCAAAGAAAAGAAAAGAGAATGGAATGGAATGGAATGGAATAGAATAGAAAAAGGAATAGAATAGAATAGAATAGAATAGAATAGAATAGAATAGAATAGAATAGAATAGAAAATAGAGTAGAGTAGGAGAAGAAAAGAGAAAAGAGGTGAGGAGAGGAGAAGAGAAGAGGAATAGTATTGGCCAAGTGTGATTGGCCACACAAGGAATTTGTCTTGGTGCATATGCTCTCAGTGTACATAAAAGAAAAGATACATTCGTCAAGAATCATAAGGTACAACACTTAATGATAGTCATAGGGTACAAATAAGCAATCAAATCATATTAGGAACCAGTCAATGTAAATCATAAGGATACAAGCAACAAAGTTACAGTCGTACAGTCATTTGTGGGAGGAGATGGGTGATGGGAACGATGAGAAGATTAATAGTAGTGCAGACTTTGTAAATAGTTTGACAGTGTTGAGGGGATTATTTGTTTAGCAGAGTGATGGTGTTCGGGAAAAAACTGTTCTTGTGTCTAGTTGTTCTGGTGTGAATGAAACGTCTGCAAGAAAACAACCAAGCTATTGTCCTTCTTCTGTTGCAGGCTGAAGAAGCCTCGGCCAACCAACGGAGCGTGGAGAGCCTCTTGCAGAAATTTGCTGCCCAGGAACTCATTGAAGTGAAGCGTGGGCTCCTCCAGGATGATGGGCAGCCCATGCTGGTCACGTACGCCGACCACTCCAAGCTGTCGGCCATGATGGGGGCTGTGGCTGAGAAGAAGGGCTTGGCAGAAGGCACAAAGAGGCGAGCGGAGCAGGAGGCTGGGATTTCCGTCTCTGCTCCTGGGGTTTCTCCTATGACGTTGGCCAGCTCAGAACCTCTGAAAGAGCCGCCCAAGAAGTCACGCAAGCAGGCCTCTGACCTTGATCTGGAGATCGAAAGCCTGCTGAGCCAGCAGTCCACCAAGGAGCAGCAAAGCAAGAAGGTAGGATGTATTTTCAGGGTCAAATATCAGCATTGGAAGCCTGGCCTTTTTAGGTTAGATGTCAACGTTCCGACTGACGAACCCAACCAAAGCAAGCACGGCCGAGACGATTCAATCTCTTAATGCAAAACTTGATTGAGTACATCATTTCGGCGTAGATGAGGGCAAAACCAGATCTAACTAATTCCCGCGCCAACCCACATAATTAAAGTATAGATTCTCCCTCCCCTCCTATTAGACCAGGTCTAATTGAGACCTTGTCCAATGGAGTCTCATGGTATTGTTATGAGAAAAAGTCTTTGGCTCTGGCAAACACCTGTTGAGGTGTCCTTGGTTCTCACGGCTGTCTTCTTGATGTTCGGACCCTAAGATTCCATCTCCCCCTTCCCTCCTCCTCGGTTCGTTGGGCAAGCGGAGAAGCGATAAGGGTTGCAACAGCAAAAGCACATTTCGAAGCTTGACATTAGACATGCGTTCCTCAAGCTGGACCATTTTGAGAAGTGTGGACTTCAAATCCCAGCATTCCCCAGCCAGAATTAGAGCGAATGCCCATCTTCTCTCTGCTGTGTCCCATAGCACCTAAGCAGATGCACTTTTCTTAGGATAATGACTCTTGACTCAGTTATTTAAGGGGTCCTGGGTGCTCTCTGAGCTTGTTTGTTTTCTTGCAGACGTTTCATTACCCAACTATGTAACATCATCAGTGCTAGCAAGGAGTGTTGTTTGCTGTCAGTTTACATTCTGGTGGCTTGCCCTGTCAGTATGAGTGGAGGTGGTCTTAGAGATTCTTTGGTTGGGCTGTTTACTGTTGGCTTCTTTGGCAGTTTCTTGATTGGAGTATTATTTACTTGATTGTTGGTCTGATGTTAATTTATGCTGATCTGGGTGTTGATTGCTGGTGAAGAAATGGTGGAGTCTTTTTTTGTTCTTTTTTGGGCTGGGTGATTGTCTCTTTTGCATAGTCTATAGCAGGGGTGGGTTCTAACTTACCTCGCTGCCGGTTCGCTTCCTCCCGCGCCGCGTGGGCGCGCCTCGTGGGCGCGCGTGAAGCATGCGCAGTGGGGGAAAAAAAATACCCCCCCCCCAAAAAAAGGCGAAAACAAGATGGTGACGCATGCACAGTGCCGGAAACTCGGCTTCTGCGCATGCACAGAAGAAAAAAGACCCGGAAATTTTTTTAAAAAAAATTCAAAACAAATTTTAAAAAAAGATGGCGGCGTCCACGGACCGGCACTGACCGAACTGGCTCCGTGACGTCATCGTGACGTCACCAGCGGGTCGCTACCGGTTCGGGCGAACCAGGAGGAACCCATCTCTGGTCTATAGATGTTGTTAAAGTCTATGTGTCTGTTGATGGCTGATTTGTCAAGAGTTTCTAGAAATTCCCTGGTGTTTTTGGAAATTCCCCGGCGTCATAGTTTCAATTGGGAAAACGTGACCATCCTAGTCCAAAAAAATGCCAGGGAATTTCTAAGAAGCCTGGCACTCTGACAAATCAGCCATCAATAGACACATAGACATTAACAACATCTATAGACTATACAAAAGAGACTATCGCCCAGCCCAAAAAAGAACAAGACTCTGCCTTCAGAAGTTGCGGGAGCTTCATCACTGGGAGCTTTCAAGAAGAGACTGGACTGCCATTTGTCAGAAATGGCTAACCTTTTCCAGACCGAGTGCCCAAAGCACATGCGTGCATGAATGCGTGCCCCCCGAACACCCAAAATGCAATGCGTGCGCGGCCCCCGTGCATGCGGCCCACCCCGTGCATGCGCGCCACTTGCGTGTGCCCTGCGCATGTGCGTGCCACCTTCATGCGCCCTGTGCCCTGTGAATGCGTGCTCCCTGCACGTGCCCCCCCACGCATGCGCACACGGGGGCCCCGCATGCTCCCCCCCGCGCATGCGCGGCAGAGACCCAAAGACCAGCTGGCCGGCGGGAGACGTGCGCATGTGCGGCAGAGCTGAACTGGGGCGACGGCTCGCGTGCCATCAGAGAGGGCGCTGCGTGCCACTTCTGGCACGCGTGCCATAGGTTCGCCATCACGGGTATAGAGTCTCCTGCTTGAGCGGGGTTGGACTAGATGACCTACAAGGTCCCTTCCAACTCTGTTATTATTCTGTGAAATATTCTCCTTTATCAGTAATTCAGCGGGTCCAAGATTCGATTCCAGTGCCTTAATTTTCCTTCACTCCTGAGTTCTGCCTCTTCCCCCCTGAAGCAGAAATGGAATATAGGTAGCCCTCAACTTACAACCATTGGTTTAATGACCGTTTTTGAAGTTACAACAACACTGAAAAAAGGGACTCATGACCGGTTTTCATACTTACGACCATTGCAACATCCCCATGGTCACATGATTTACCTTCGGACGCTTGACATCTGACTCACATTTATGACGGTTGAGTGTCCCGGGGTCACAGGATCCACTTTTGCGACCTTCTGACCAGCCAAGTCAACTGGAGGGAACCAGATTCACTTAACAACCGTGTGACTAATTTAACCACTGCAGGGATTCACTTAGCAACTGTGGCGAGAAAAATCGTCAAATGGGACAAAACTCACTTAACAAATGTCTCTCTCTTAACAATATAAATTTTTGGGCTTAAAGGTTGTTATCATTCAAGGACTACCTACCTGTATACAAGATAGGTAGAACATGAGAAACACAGGCAGTAGCCACTTAGCCACGTAAATTTTGGCCTCCATGGTGGTCGTACTACCTGTATGTAGGGAGGCTCTTCAGACCCTCCAAAATTGGAATCTCGGGGCTCTGATCTTAGCTTTTCCCTTCTTTTTTTTTTTCCCCCCCCCCCAAAACTGGCATTGCCTCCTGGCCTTTCCAGGTGAGTCAAGAAATTCTGGAGCTGCTGAACACAACGACGGCCAAGGAACAGTCCATTGTGGAAAAGTTTCGTTCGCGAGGCCGGGCTCAGGTGCAGGAGTTTTGCGATTATGGAACCAAGGAGGAATGCATGAAAGCCAGCGATGCTGAGCGCCCCTGTCGTAAGCTGCACTTCCGGTGAGTTTGGAGTGGTGGGGTTGGAGCAGGGGTGGGTTCTAACTTACCTCGCCGCCGGTTCGCTTCCTCACGTGCTGCATGGCTGTGCGCTTTGCGCGCGGGCATGCGCAGTGCAGAAAATTCCAAAACAATTCCCCAAAAAAAGCCCAAAACAAGATGGCGGCACATGCGCAGTGCCAGCAACTCGGCTTCTGCGCATGTGCAGAAGAAAAAAAAAACCCCAAAAAAATAAAAATCCAAAAAAAATATGGCGGCGTCCACGGACTGGCACCGACCGAACTGGCTCCGTGACGTCACTAGCGGGTTGCTACCGGTTCAGGCGAACCAGTCCGAACAGGGAGGAATCCACCTCTGGTTTGGAGTGCTGGGAGGCAGCTCGAGGTCTATAATTTCTGTTTAAATTGTCTATGGAGATTCTCAGTCATCCAGGTCATGGTTGTCCCAAAGATGCTTTTTTTTTAAATATACTGTGTATATATAATTTTTTTAATTTTTTTTATATTAAACATAAAAATTCAATGTCTATACGAACAGTGTGTTGTCTGAGTACAGTTGTTTTTGAAAAATAGTAATAATAATGATAATATTCATAACAATGATAATCACATAATAATATTTGCTTATCGATTTTAATAAATCTTCAGTGTAGTTAATCATTTCCTTGTGATTTTAAGTTTCTAACTTCTGTTTCTACTAGTTAGCCATTGATAGAACAAATCCCATGTTAAAAAGTATTCAGTTTCTTCCCTCTCCTTAATTTTAAATGTTAGCCTATCCATTTCTGCACCTTCTAATATTTTTTTTTAATAACATTTTCATCTGTAAGGATCTCTTCATTTTTCCATTGTTGTGCAAACACAATTCTAGCTGCAGTTAACACGTGTAAAATTAAATATATATTTAATAATTAACCCAACAAAAATATTTCTGGCTTTAAATCTATGTATTGGTTTACTATTTTTTCCAACCATGTGTGTATTTTTGTCCAATATTTTTTTGCCTTTGGGCATGTCCACCACATGTGATAGTATGAACCCAGTATCTGATTACATTTCCAACACTTAACAGACATATCCCCAAAGGTGCTTTTTCAAGAGGCAACTGGACTTTCTGGTTTTTTCTTTTGAAGACGTTTCACTTCTCATCCAAGAAGCTTCTTCAGCTCTGATTGGATGGTGAGGAATGGAAGGATTTATACTCCTTGCAGACAGCTGGTCATTTGCATCCTTTTAGAAAGTCATTGAGGCCACTTGGGAGTCCCAAAGGTGCTTTTTTTCCCCAAGAGGCAACTGGACTTTCTGTGTTTTTCTTTTGAAGACGTTTCGCTTCTCATCCAAGAAGCTTCTTCAGCTCTGACTGGATGGTGGGGAATGGAAGGATTTATACTCCTTGTAGACAGCTGGCCATTTGCATTCTTTTAGCTAAAGTCAAAGTCACCTGGAGGTTTATCTGTGTCATCAGGGTCACCCCTGCTTAAATTCTGCTTGAATTGTGGAAGTGGAAACTTGTGGCCCGCCAGCGGCCTGTGCAACTGGTAGCTGATTCCGACAGCGAGGAGGCTGGTGTGGTGATTCGCCAGCGGCCTGTGCAGCTGGTACCCGAGTCGGACAGTGAGGAGGGTGGTGTGGACTCGGTGCCAGAGGTAGAGATGCAGACAGGGCCTTCAGAACCTCCAGAGGCTCCCATCACTGAAGAGGAAGAAGAGGAGGAGCCTATTCTGCATGCATGGGCACGCAGAGCTGCCAAGAGGCAAGAATGGTTACTCAGGAGGAGGTCTCCTCGGGAGTAAGGCTTTCTCGTCATTTTTCCTGCAAATTGCTTCTGGGCGTTTTGCCCAACCACAGTAAGATTACTGTTATCTGAAAGACTGTTTCCTCAGAATTGAGTTATTATTCCTTGGACTCTTGCTGGCTGTTAATGAAGTTGAATTAACAGCTGGTGTTCAGAAAAGACTGATTTAAACTGTATTTGTGTTTGAACGACTACTAAGAAAGCTTATTAGTAAATTTAAGTTTGTACAGACTTTGTGTGTGCTGTGTTCTTTGGGGTCCGTAGCTGAGGCAGAACAGAAACCTGCGAGAGATTCTGCATCAAGAGAAGAGATAGTCTTCACTAAGCTTGGTAGAGCAATCAGACTAAAGGGCCTATCTATGCGCCACGCACCTTTCTTTGCAGAGATCCCTTGGCAGGCAGTGAGGGGTTCCGTCTTTGTACCTGCAGGAAAAATGTCTCCCTAGGGTTCTTTAGCTGCTAGTGTTCCTCTGTGGTCTCGTTACAGAGAGTCCTCGACTTACAGCAGTTCATTTAGTGACCGTTCAAAGTTACAGCGGCACTGGAAAAAAAAGGGACCGTTTTTCACACTTAACGACCGTTGCAGTATCCCCACGGTCACGTGATCGGAATTCGGATGCTTTGGCAAGTGGTTCATATTTATGTCCGTTGCAGTCTCCCGGGGGGGGGTGTCACGTGATCCCCTTTTGCGACCTTCTGACGGGCAAAGTCAATGGGGAAATCCAGGTCCACTTAGCAACCGCATTACTCACTTAAGAAATGCAATGATTCACTTAACAACTGTGGCAAGAAAAGTCATAAAGTGGGGCCAACTCAGTTAACCAATGTTTCACTGAGCAACATAAATTTGGGGCTCAATTCTGGTCGTAACTCGAGGACTACTTGTATTCCACCCAAATTGCCTCTGGATAAATGATGTGGTGTTATATCCAATCATTCGATCATTCATTCATTCATTCCATTCATTCATTCATTCATTCATTTGATTTTTAGTCTACCCAAACTACCTTATTGGACACATGACATGGTGCTATATCTAATCACTTACTTTATTTATTAGATTTTTATCCTATCTTTATTACTGTATTGATTAAGGCAGCAAGCAAACATAATATTCATTTATTCTTCTGTTTTCCCCACTACAACAACCCTGTGAGGTGAGTTGGGTTGAAAGAGAGTGATTGGGTCCAAAGTCACCCAACCAGCTTTTATCCCTAAGGCAGGACTAGAACTCACAGTTGCCTGGTGATTGGCCCAAAGTCACCCAGTGGACTTTCATGCCTAAGGCGGGACTAGAACTCAATGTCTTCTGGTGATTGGCCAAAAATCACCCAACCATTTTTATCCCTAAGGCGGGACTAGAACTCACCGTCTCCTGGTGATTGCTCCAAGGTCACCTAACTGGCTTTCATGCCTAAGGCAGGACTAGAACTCACTTGTCTCCTGGTGATTGGCCCAAAGTCACCCAGCCATTTTCATCCCTAAGGCGGGACTAGAACTCAATGTCTTCTGCTGATTGGCCAAAAATCACCCAGTCATTTTCATGCCTAAGGTGGGACTAGAACTCACCGTTCCCTGGTGATTGCTCCAAGGTCACCTATCTAACTGGCTTTCATGCCTAAGGCAGGACTAGAACTCACTGTCTCCTGGTGATTGGCCCAAAGTCACTCAGCTAGTTGTCATGCCTAAGATGGGACTAGAACTCACAGTCTCCTGGTTTCTAGTCTGATGCCTTCACCATTAAACCAAACTGGCTCTCTTTGCTACAATATCGAATCATACTTATATTCCAATTTGCATAACTCTGCATGGAAAGGTGGCATCTCTGCCCCTTATAGGTGTTTGCTCCAGTGTCAGATTTGTTGTTCTGTGAAAGAGGCTGTTTGGCCTCCGTTCCTGAAGAAATCTAGGGAGCAAATTTCTCCCATATCTTTCTTGCCATTTTCTTGATGTCTCAAAGGTGCTTTTTTTTCAAGAGGCAACTGGACTTTCTGGTTTTTCTTTGAAGACGTTTCGCTTCTCATCCGAGAAGCCTCTTCAACTCTTTGAAGAAGCAGAAGAAGAAGCTCTTTTTTATTTTTTTATTTTTTTTTATTAATAGAAATAGAAAGAGCAACAGGTTCAAAATCCATATAGACAGTGTGTTGTCTGGTTACATTTCTTTTGAGTAATATTCATCATAGTAATAATAATAGTGTTCTCTAACAGTAATATCATACCGTAATAACAGTGTTTTCCCCTCATAATATTAATACATATTAATTGTTAATACTACTCAGAATTAATCAAAATTAATAAGTTACAGTAATCAACCCTAATAATAAAATTAATCTTTCTCTTGTAGTTTCAGAAGTTCTAACTCCCGTTTCTCTTATTTAACCATCGATAAAACAGATCCTATACCTCAAAATATTCGGTGTCTTCCTTTTCTTTAATTTCAAATGTTAGTTTATTCATTTCTGCACATTCTAAAAAAATTTGTTATTATCTTTTCTTCTCTGGGGATCTCCTCGCCCTTCCAATGTTGTGCGAACCCGATTCTGGCCGCTATTATACACATGTATTATTAAATATGCATTCCTTTTACTGTATTTGTCTGGTATGATGCCCAACAGAAATATTTCCGGTTTTAAATCTATATGTTCCTATACATTTGAGAAGCTTCTTCAGCTCTGAAGAGCTGCTTCTTCTGCTTCTTTAGAGCTGAAGAAGCTTCTCGGATGAGAAGCGAAACGTCTTCAAAGAAAAAACAGAAAGTCCAGTTGCCTCTTGGGAAAAAAAGCACCTTTGGGACAACCATGACCACAGACCAGAGGTGGGTTCCTCCCGGTTCCGACCGGTTCGCACGAACCGGTAGCAACCCGCTGGTGACATCACGATGACATCACTGATCCGGTTCGGTCGGTGCCGGTCCGTGGGCGCTGCCATCTTTTTTTTAAATTTTTTTCGATTTTTTTTTATTTTTTTTCTGATCATTCTCAGAAGGTGCCTTCCAGCACTTTGC
>QLTV01003813.1:540816-558228 GCA_003457575.1 Thermophis baileyi | reverse complement strand
AGAAACACACACATACACACACACACAGAGGGGGGGGGAGACAGAGAGAAAAAGAGAAAGATGAGAGAAAGAGAAAGGGGGAGAGAGAGAAATGAGAGAGAGGGGGAGAGGGAGAAAGAGAGAAAAAAAGACAGAGATGAGAGAGAGAAAGATGAGAGGGAGGGAGGGAGAGGGAGATAGAGAAAAAGAGAGATGAGAGAGAAAGAGATGAGAGACGGAGAGAGACAGAGAGAGGGAGATACCTATTTCCCATAGAAAACAAAACACGGGGAGCCACAAAACCTGGGTAGGTGTGGCTGGGGGTGGGTCATGTGACTGGGTGGGAGTGAGTGACATTGAGTTGGCCACGCCCACCCAGGTTTTGTGGCTCCCGTTTTGTTTTCTGTGGGAAACGGGCCCAAGTGGCTCTTTGAGTGTTTAAGGTTGCAGACCCCTGACCTAGAACTAAGGAGAAATTTCCTGGCAGTTAGAACAATTAGTCAGTGGAACATTTTTACTTTAGAAGTTGTGGGTACCCCATTACTGGAGCTTTTTACGAAGAATTTGGACAACCGTTTGTCTGAAATGCTATAGGGTTTCCTGCTTGAGCAGGGGGTTGGACTAGAAGACCTCCAAGGTCCCTTTCCAACTCTGTTATTCTGTTCTGTTGTTCTGCTAAACTGTCCGGGAATCCCATCAGAGATCTGTAAATTGGATTCCAGGGCTTTAAAAAAAAATATCCTAGAAGAAGAAGGTGGCAAAACACTTCCCCTAATGCTGCCAAGAGAATTGCACAGGACTAGCTATGAAGTCAACGGTCCTAAGTGTGAAAAATGTTTGAGTCACTTTTTTCAGGGCCATTTATAACTTCACTTACTAAACAAACGGCTTTAAGTTAAGGAGTACCAGTCTTTGGTGTGATGGAGAGAACTTTCTTTCCCACTTGAAGGGTCAGTGTGCCTTTTGAAGGATGAATTGTTGATTAACTAACCTGTTTCCATCTTGCCCACAGAGCCATGGAATTAGGGCGCGAGTGTCTCAATCTGTGGGGGTGAGTATGGGATTGTTGTTGCTGTTTTCCCCTGGGGCAGAAAAGGGACCTTGTCCACCCTTAACCTTCTGCTGTGAAGTTTCCGAAAGATGCCCTAATTCATTCATGAGCCACGAGCCAAACTTCAAAAGAAATATAGTCATTTATTAGGAGCGGCATTTCGGCAATACTCCGATGCAGTCAGAACTGAGCTCACGTAGGTTACATGCCCTCATGACCCTGTTTCCCCCTCCCCCCTCCCCCCGGCAATACTCCGATGCAGTCAGAACTGAGCTCACGTAGGTTACGTGCCCCCATGACCCTGTCTCCCCCCCTCCTCTCTGGGCATGTCATAAATCACATTCTCCAATGAACCACGTTGGCGGGCTATGAAACACCCCCCCCTCCTGCTGACTGCTTACTGATAGGACACAATCAGTAAAAGAAGCAATTGTGTAATGTAGTTTCAGTTAGTGCAATCAGCAACTCCGTCAGTTCTCCCCCCCCCCCCCCGCTTATGGCAACTTGAAAGCTTTGCAAGTTGACATCTGCCTCTTTGATCGGGCTCTGATTTCTGTCTCCTTCTCTGGCCAATCAGGTACGAGCGGGTGGATGAGATCATCTGGGTGAAAACCAACCAGCTGCAGCGTATTATCCGAACAGGACGGACAGGCCATTGGCTCAATCACGGCAAGGAGCACTGCTTGGTAAATAGAGGAACAATTGGAGCCCACCCCACCGCCGCCCGGGAAATGTAGCACATTAAGTCTCATGCACCAGCTCCCCTCCATTAAAGTAGTATCACCTGGATGGGACGCAGAGGTGGGCTTCACATACTGTAACAACCGGTTCGCCCAGCACCGGAAATGTGAGCGCGCGCGCACGCTGACTTCGCTCGTGCGCGCGCCATCCGCACATGTGTGCGACGTCAAACAACACAGCAATTTGCTCGCTCGCACGCGTCGTCCGCACACGCATGCAGCGTCACAAAACACAGCGATCATAAGACGCTTTTTTTCCCGTGCCGTTGTAACTTCGAAGGGTCACTAAATGAACTGTCGCAAGTTGAGGGCTACGCGTATTTGGATGGGAGGCCACCCGGAAATCCTAAACCGGCAGTCTAAATTGCGCTGTTGAAATAACCACCCAGGAGAAAGCAGCAGGACGGTCCTTCTGGATTGTTCCCAAGGAGGATTACACGGGCGCATCTGTGAAGCGGGAAGCTGCCCTTAAAAGGTGGCGTTTCTCAACCTTAGCAACTTTCAGATGGGCGGACTTCAACTCCCAGAATTCCCCAGCCGCCCATGCTAAAGTTGCCGAGGTTGAAAAACAAACAGCTGCTCACTTCATAGATACGTTGGTACTGCTCCAGTAAGCTCGCTAATTAAATTAATCGTGCCCAGTTTTATGACTTTTTTGGGGGGAGGGCCACGATAGGTCAGCAAATTGCTGCGGTTGTGAAGGGAACCAGGCGGTGATCCTGGATCGCGTCTGACTACCTTCGTTTGTTTTTGATGGACAGGTTGGCGTGAAAGGAAACCCCCAAGGCTTCAACAGAGGTCTGGACTGTGACGTCATTGTGGCAGAGGTGAGGTGACGACCCCCAACGCTCTTTGGTTGAGGTCCGTCAAACTGAACAGAGCTGGAAGGGACCTCAGAGGTGTTCTAGCCCAACCCCCTGCTCAAGCAGGAGACCCTTATACCATTTCAGACAGGTGGCTGTCCAGTTTTTTTCTTTAAAATCCTCCAGTGATGAAGCACCCACAACTTCTGAAGGCAAGCTTAATTGTCCTCACTGTTAGGAAGTTTCTCCTTAATGCCAGGTTGCTTCTCTCCTTGATTAGTTTCCATCCATTGTTTCTTGTCCTGCCTTCTGGTCCTTTGGAAAATAAGCTGACCCTCTCTTCTTTGTGACAGCCCCTGAGATATTGGAACACTGCTATCATGTCACCCCTAAATCTTTGTTTTCCTCTAGACTAGCCAGACCCAATTCCTGCAACCGTTCTTCGTATGTTTTTGTCTCCGGGCCTTTAATCATCTTAGTTGCTCTTCTGTGCACTTTTTCCAAAGTCTCAACGTCTTTTTTTTGTAATGTTGGTGACACAAACTGGATGCAGTATTCCACGTGTGGCCTTAAGGCTTTATAAAGCAGTACTAATACTTCACATGATTCAATGTTTATACAAGCAAGGATTGCATCGGCTTTTTTGGCTGACGCCGCACACTTCTTTCTTTCCGTAACCCTCTTTCCCACTAATTCCCATAACACTTGTCAAACTATTTACTAAGACTGTATTACTATTATTCTTCTCATCCTTCCTATTACCTGTCTCCTTTTTTCTACTTATGGCTATAACTTTGTTGCTTCTATCTTTACGATTTATATTGTTTAATTTAGTTTCCTAGTATGATTTACGTTGATTGCTTATTTAGTATCCTATGACTATCACTAAGTGTTGTATTTTTTAATTCACGATGAATGTATTATGATGACTATGATCGTGATTTATCCCTTATATCTTTATGTACACTGAGAGCTTATGCACTGGAGACAAATTCCTTGTGTGTCCAATCACACATGGCCAATAAAGAATTCTATTCTATTCTATTCTATTCTATTCTATTCTATTCTATTCTATTCTATTCTATTCCATTCCATTCCATTCCATTCCATTCCATTCCATTCCATTCCATTCCATTCCATTTTTTCTTGTCTAGTCTAGTCTAGTCTAGTCCAGTCCAGTCCAGTCGAGTCTAGTCTTGTGGGTTGCTGCCCTAGGAAGCCTTTGAAACGTACTCTCTGTTGTTCTGCAGGTTCGCTCCACCAGTCACAAGCCGGATGAGATTTACGGCATGATCGAGCGGCTTTCTCCAGGCACCCGCAAGATCGAGCTGTTTGGGCGACCTCACAACGTACAACCCAACTGGTGAATGGTTTCTCCCCTCACGTTGTTGAACCAAACCTAGCTTGAAATCTGACAGAGTAGAAAGCAAGCCATAGTTTCCAGGCTGAAATTTAGAAAAACCTGTTTGTTTGTTTGTTTGTTTGTTTGTTTGTTTGTTTGTTTGTTTGTTTGTTTGTTTGTTTGTTAATCTCTGAAAAACTACAATAGCATTTGTCCAATTGGGTTCCAGAATTTGGTTTCTCCCCTCACGTTGTTGAACCAAACCCAATTTGAAATCTTGCAGAATAGGAAGCAAACCATAGTTTCCAGCCCGAAATTTAGAAAGATCTGGGGTTTTTTTAATCTCTGAAAAACTACAACAGCATTCGCCCAACTGGGTTCCAGAATTTGGTTTCTCCCCTCACATTTGAAATCTAGCAGAATAGGAAGCAAACCATAGTTTCCAGGCCAAAATTTAGAAAGACCTATTTTTAAAATATATAGATATATATATCTGAAAAACTACAACTGGGTTCCAGAATTTGGTTTCTCCCCTCACGCTGTTGAACCAAACCTAATTTGAAATCTAATTTTAATAGGAAGCAAGCCATAGTTTCCAGGCCAAAATTTAGAAAGACCTGGGGTTGGGTGGTTTTTTTTTTTTTTAATATCTGAAAAATTAGAACAGCATTCGCCCAACTGGCTTCCAGAATTTAAATTAAGGTTGTTGGGAGTCTGCCAATCAACTCCACTTCCTAGTTTGTTGGTTGTAGGCTCATTTACGGCCATTTACGGCCAAGGTATATTTATTTTAAGGTTATGAGACTAGTGACAATGCAGAATCGGAGAAAAAGACCTTCTAAAATGGAAGTTAAAAAATATCTGGCACTGTACATATGAAACCGCAATTTCCAATTCCTCATCATTGGGCGTTTCCCCGAGACTGCTAGAAATGCTCTCATCCCTCCATTTTTAAGTACGGAATCTCTTCATTGGCCAGCCAGATGCTATTAGAGGGAGTCCCCGACTTATGACATAATTGGAATCAGGACTTCTCTTGCTAAGCAAAGCAGTCCTTAAAGTGAGTCGCGCCTGACTTTACAAGCATTTTACCACAGCGTTAAGCAAATCACTACGGTGAAGCACGTGGTTAAGTAAAGCACGCGACTTCCCCCACCGACTTTTGCTTGTCGGAAGACAGTTGGGAAGGTTGCAAGTGGCAATCACGTGTCCCTGGGATGCCTCAACCATCCTAAATACACGCCAGTTGCCAAGCGCCCAAATTTTCATCACGTAAACTGCGGGAACGGTACAGCGGTTGTAAGTGCGAGGACCAGCCGTCACTTTTTTCCAGCGCTGTTGTCACTTTGAACAGTTACACGAATAGTCCTTAAGTTGAGGATTACCTGTGTGGAGAATTCTTCCTTGATGCCAACACACTCTTGGTTGGTACCCACAAATCATGGCTTGTTCTGCGGGAACCATGCCCGGTGGGAGATCGACCCTCCGCCTTTCTCATGACATTTTTGCTCTTCTCTTTGTCCTCCAGGATCACCCTTGGCAACCAACTGGATGGGATCCATTTGCTGGACCCCGATGTGGTAGCTCAGTTCAAGCAACGGTACCCAGACGGAATTATCTCCAAGCCTAAAAACATGTAAGGCCGCATGAAAGAGTGGCTGCCATAATGGACCAAGGAGAAGAGGACAACTGCCAAGGACTCCCGTCGTTGGCTCGGGAGTGAAAATGGAGGCAATGCAAAGAAGGATGTGTATATTCTAATCTTTTAATAAAATTGGTGTTTTTCTAGAGCTGAAGGGCCATCAGAGATTAGCCGGAGACCTGCCGGAAGAAATACTTTCCTGCAACCGTTTGAGTGAGCCCACTTTGCTGCCAGAAAACCAAATGCAACCTACATTTGTACCATATGAGCCACGGTGGCGCAGTGGTTAAGAGTGCAGTACTGCAGGCTATTTCTGCTGACTGCCGGCTGCCTGCAATTCGGCAGTTCGAATCTCACCAGGCTCAAGGTTGACTCAGCCTTCCATCCTTCCAAGGTCGGTAAAATGAGGAACCCAGATTGTTGGGGGAAATACGCTGATTCTGCAAATCAGGGGTGTCAAACTCAATTTCATTGAGGGCCGCATTGGGGGCCCGGGGATGGGCATGGCTAGGGTGGGCATGGCCAGCTGAACATCCGTTTTCGCCCGCAACGGCCTCCTGCAGCCCTCTGCCAGCAAAAACGGAGCTTGCATGCGGCCCCCCTGAGCTCCATTTTTGCTGGCAGAGGCACCGCGGGCCAGTCCTTCGCTGTTTCCAGGGTGGCCCCGCGAGCCAGATCTAAGCACCCCAGCGGCCGGATCTGGCCCGCAGGCCTTGAGTTTGACACCCTGCTGTAAACCACTTAGAGAGGACTGTAAAGCAGCATAAAGCAAGTGCTATTGCTATTGCTATATAGCAGTGATGGCTAACCTTTTTGCCGTCGTGTGCCAAAAGCAGGGGTCGCGCAGGGGGGTCACGCGTGCGCACACCCATAATTCAATGCACCCCGCCCCCTGCGCATGCACGAGTGGCCCCCCCACGCTCCCCACGCTTTTGGCACGTGATGGCACGGTGGGCCTCTTTTTCGCCCTCCCCAGGCTCCAGAGGCTTTCTAGGAGCCTGGGGAGGGCGAAAACGGCCTTCCCCACCCCCCCGGAGGCCCTCCAGAAGCCGGAAACGGTCTGTTTCCGAACTTCCGGTGGACCCGGAAGGCCCGGTTTTCACCCTCTCCAGCCTCCAGGGGCTTTCCTGGAGGCTGGGGAGGGCAAAAACCGCCTCCCCCACCCCCAGAGGCCCTCCGGAGGCCAGAAACACCCTCCCAGAGCCTCCGTGCGAGCCCTTTACTTACCTCAAAATGGGCCGCTGGAGACTCCTGGGAGAGGAGGGGGCGCGCTGGAGCTGATCCATGGCAATGGTTCCCGTGCCGGCAGATATGGCTCCGCGTGCCACCTGTGGCACGCGTGCCATAGGTTCGCCATCACGGCTATATAGTATGTTACTATTTCTATGGCAGAGTTCTCCAATGTGATTCCCCTCCCAGATGCACTGGGGCTCCAAGGAATACAGCTAGTGCTCGACTTACAACCGTTCATTTACTGACCGTTCGAAGTAACGATGTTGCTGGGAAAACAAAGGATTTATGACTGTTTTTCACACTCACAACGTTACAGCATCCCTGTCATCGCGTGATCAAAATCCAGACGCTTGGCAACCGGTTCGTATTTAGGACCGTCGCTGTGTCCCAAAGGGGTCACGTGATCCCCTTTTGCGACCTTCTGACAAGCAAAAGTCGATGGGGAAGATTCACTTAGCAATCGGGTTACTAAATTGACAGCTACAGGGGTTCGCTTAACAACGGTGGCGAGAAAGGTGGTAAAATGGGGCAAAGTCACTGAACAAATGTTTCACTTAGCAACAGGGCTCAAATTGTGGTCGTAAGTCGAGGACTACCTGTATCCAGCTGACAGCAGGGAGTCTAGTCTAACCATAGAGGTAGCCCTCGACTTACAAGTTCATTTAGTGAACGCTCGAAGATACGACGGTACTGAAAAAAGGGACTCGTGACCGTTTTTCACACTTACGACCTTTGCAGTATCCCCAGTGTGTCACGGGATTTACATTTGGATGCTTGACCACTGGTTCATATTTACGACGGTAGCAGTGTTCCGGGGTCATGTAACCATCTTTTGCGACCTTCTGACAGGCAAAATCAAGGGGGAAGCCAGATTCAAACTTAAACCAGTGCAGTGGTTCACTTAACGGACGTGGCAAGAAAGGTCGTCAAATGGGACAGAACTCGCTTGGCAAATTTCTCACTTAGCAACACACACGCACACACTCTGGGCTCAATTGTGGCCGTTAAAGTCGAGGACTGCCTGTATCGCTGGTTGACGCTGAGGGTCAACGGAGACTTGGCCCCCCGTCGGTGTTGCTTCATCTCAGCTGGCAACAAAAGGAAAAGGTTTCACCCTTGATCTTGGGATTGTGAGATTTGGGGTGACCGTCCCCTCTTCAGCTCTGAGCTTGCTGAAGGGAGAGAAAGGGGAACGTATCAGCAGGCCTCGCCAGCAGGTCGAAAACACCTTGCATTTGAAAGACCAAGGTCACTCTTTTGAAGACGGCAAAGTCCACCTTCCTGATAAAGAGGACCGTTGGTTTGGAAGAGGGGGTCAAAGAGGCCATTTATGTTAACATTATGTTCTGACGTTGCCCGGGTATTTATTTATCCCAATCCTGTATTGGGGGAAAAGAAGCACAGACGTTGAAGCCTTTGTCTGACAGGGAGCCATTGAGAGGGGCACTCCCATGCCCATAATCTCTGCCCTCTCCCTTCCCCCTCCCATGCGCTCCTTTCCTGCCCTTTCTACAATCCTGTACAGACGTCAAAGCCTTTGTCTGACAGGGAGCCATTGAGAGGGGGCTTTCTTCCCCCTACTCCCATGCCCATCATCCCTGCCCTCTCCCTTCCTCCTCCCATGCGCTCCTCTTTCCCGCCCTTTCTACGATCCTGGCACTTTGCCCCAAATCCACCAGGGGGCACCTTCTCTTTGCAGACTCTGGAACGGCCCAGGGGTTCCAGAGTTATGCAGGAACACACACACACACACACAGACACACACACAGACACACACACCCCTGCCAAGAGAAGGGAACATCAGGCGCTTCCCCATTGGTCCAGTGGAGGGCGAACGTCACGGCTGACTTTCCAGAGGAAGCTGCGACGGAAGTGACATCACAAACAATTGCTGCTCTAGGACGCTGCACTCGCTCTCCTTTACGGCCCAGGCGTTCCAGAGTTATGCTGGAACACACACACTAAGACACCCCTAGCTGGAACATACATACATACATCATTTTTAAATATATATATATAGATTAAGCAGCCCTCTCTCAGCGGCGTGGGGGAGATAAGACAGCACCCTATCTCCTCTCCTTGCAACAGTTCCAAGAAGTCCCAAAGGTGCTTTTTTTCCCAAGAGGCGACTGGACTTTCTGGTTTTTCTTTGAAGTCATTTTGCTTCTCATCCAAGAAGCTTCTTCAGCTCTGACTGGATGGTGGGGAATGGAAGGATTTATACTCCTTGCAGACAGCTGGTCGTTTGCATCCTTCTTAGAGGGTCGTTGAGGCCACCAGGAGGTTTATCTGTGTCATCAGGGTCACCTGAGTAGTGGTCCTGGTTCCTGTAGTCTGCAATTTTTTTCTGGAAATCCATTCATACTCCCACACCCATTCGAAGGGAGTCTATCCCTTTGGAAGAGCCGAGGTGGCGCAGTGGTTAGAGTGCAGTACTGCAGGCTACTTCAGCTGACTGCTAGCTGCAGTTCAGCGGTTCAAATCCCACCAGGCTCAAGGTTGACTCAGCCTGACATCCTTCCGAGGTGGGTAAAATGAGGACCCAGATTGTTGGGGGCGATATGCTGACTCTGTGAACCGCTTAGAGAGGGCTGTAAAGCACTGTAAAGCGGTATATAAGTCTAAGTGCTATTGCTATTGCTATCCCAAAGTGTATGGCTAAAAGGATGCAAATGACCAGCTGTCTGCAAGGAGTAAAAATCCTTCCATTTCCCCACCATGCAGTCAGAGCTGAAGAAGCTTCTTGGATGAGAAGCGAAACGTCTTCAAAGAAAAAAAAAACACAGAAAAGTCCAGTTGCCTCCTGGAAAAAAAACAATCCCCACCTTTGGGACAACCATGACCTGGATGACGGAGAATCTCCATAGACTTTCAGTTCCAAGAGGATTCTGCCCCCCATTTGCACTCGGAGACAAAGTGACCTTGGTACAGATAAGCCCCCCAAGTGGCCTCAATGGCTGCTCTGAGAACAGAATGGGGCAACTCGCTGCAGGACCACTCGCAATGGCCGACTCGCCACGGGACAACTTGCTGTGGGACAATTCAACAACTCAATTATTTCAAATAATAAAAACAATTTAATTTTTTGTCATTCACATTTCGTTCTGTCCCTCCTTTGACCTCCTTTCTTTCATGATTCTATTCCACCATTTTGTCGATATCAGTGCAACTCTTGTGACATGGCGAGTTGTCCCGCAGCGAGTTTGGCCACGGTGATGTGTAGACCCCTCAGAGAGAGACCAGCTGCCTGCAAAGAAATATGATCCTTCCAACCCCTCCTCCCCCCCCCCTCACCAATCCTGTCAGAATTAATCCCTCCATAGCCGCCACCATCCTGCCGGAACCGATGAAGCTTCTTGGATGAGAAGCGAAACATCGAGGGGGGGAAAAACAGTCCAGTTGCCATTTGAAAAAGCACCTTTGAGGCACCTTGTTTAGGGAAAGTTGCTTTCAACGGGCTGCCCCAGAGCTCCCCACACTATAAAAAAAAGATGTGGAGCCTCCTAGAAAGAGTGCAGAGAAGAGAAACCAAGATGATTAGGGGACTGGAGGCTAAAACATATGAAGAACGGTTGCAGGAACTGGGCATGGCTAGTCTAGTGAAGAGAAGGACCAGGGGAGACATGATAGCAGGATTCCAATATTTGAGGGGCTGCCACAGAGAGGAAGGGGTCAAGCTATTTTCCAAAGCACCCGAAGGCCAGACAAGGAATAATGGATGAAAGCTGATCAAGGAGAGATTCAACCTAGAAATAAGAATTTTTCTGACAGTGGTGAGAGCAATTAACCAATGGAACAGCTTGCCTTCAAATGTTGTGGGAGCTTCTTCATTGGACTGGACAGCATCTGTCAGAAATGGGGTGATTGATTGAAATGGTCTAGGGTCTCCTGCTTGAGCAGGGGGTTGGACTAGAAGACCTCCAAGGGCCCTGCCAAGTCTGTTATTCTGTAATTTCATACCAGCTTAGTTGATGGTATCCCCAGTGAAAGATGGGGGGGGGGGGGAGAGGACTATTAAATAACTCTTATTTGGGGCTGGAAACAGACCAGGAATATTCCAAGTTTATCTTCAAACTGCCACAAGGTGAAGAACCAGGCCCTACGTTGAACATCTTAAACGCATCTCAGGCTTGTTCCAAAGGTGTTTTTTTCTTTTTTTTTTTACAAAAGGTAACTGGACTTAAGTTTTTTCTTGAAAATGTTTCGCTTCTCATTCAAGAAGCTTCTTGGACGAGGGATTAAAAGTCTCCTCTAGAGTTGGAAGGGAATCAACTGGCTGGGTTTGTATGAGCCCCAAGCTACTATTATGGATCTTTATCAATCCACAATTACTATAAATTACTACAGTCTTCCAGCTGTTTATACAGCTAGTCCTCGACTTACGTTTTCTTAGTGACCAAAGTTACAGCGGCACTGAAAAAAATGTGACTTGCAACCGTTTTTCATAGTTACTTTTGCCTCACACGATCAAAATTCAGAGGCTTGGCAACCAGTTTGTACTTAACGACCGTGGTGTTACATTTGTATTTACCGACAAAGAAATAAATAAAGGGAGACTAGTAACGATCTATTTTAAGCTATTTTAAGCTCTCATCAGCTAGCCATATCCTTCTGGGATTCAAACCCGGGCTGCTTGCATATATTAGGTAGATGTATGAACCTCTAAGCCACGGGCTCTCCTCGCTTTGTTGGCTGTACCAGGGGAGAGATTCAGTGTTTTTTCTATCAGGGCAAGCTGGTCTACCCAAATATGGGGCGGAGCATACTGCTTCCACAGAAGGGTATAGCTATCTCAGGGGTCGGCAACCCGTGGCTCTGGAGCCGCATATGGCTCTTTCATCCCTCTGCTGCGGCTCCATCGCCGGTCAGCTCCACAATTGATAGGGCTTTCGGTTAGGACGGGTAGAGGAAGAAGGATGCCGCGCTAGGAGGAGACTCTATGGTGGGGGAACTGGACTTCCGGTCGGCAGAGGAAAAAGGACGCCACACTAGGAGGAGATTCTATGGTGGGGGAATCGGACTTCAGGTCGGCAGAGGAAAAAGGATGCCACGCTAAGAGGAGACTCTACTATGGTGGGGGAACCGGACTTCCGGTTGGCAGGGGAAAAAGAATGGTGCACTAGGAGACTATGGTGGGGGAACCGGACTTCTGGTCGGCTCCAGAAGGACCTTTGTGGCTCTTTGAGTGTTTAAGGTTGCCAACCCCTGGGCTAGCTGATGAGAGCTAAATAGCTTGAAATAGATCTATACTTAGTCTCCCTTTATTTCTTTCTCGGTAAATATAAATTTAACACAAAAAGGCGAAAGCGGAAGCAGTATGCTCCGCCCCATAATTGGGTAGACCAGGTTGCCCTGATAGAAAAAACACTTAACGACCGTTGCTGCATCCCAAAGTCGCGTGGTTGGTTTTTTGGTGGTTTTTTTGCGACCTTCGGACAAGCAAAGTCAACAGGGAAGCCAGGTTCACTTCACCAGCGGGTCACTCACTTATCCACTGCAGTGATTCACTTAACAACCGTGGCAAGAAAAGGCGTAGTACGGGTCGAAACTCACTTAGTGACAGAAATTTGGGGCTCGATTGTGGTCGTAAGTCGAGGACTACCTGTAGTGTTAATAAGGTGGTTGGGGTTTAGCTGGGCATGATGCACGAACGAAGCTGCTCCCTTGAACACGGTTAACGGGAGCCTCACCGATCCAGATATTCGCACCAGAGCTGCAGGCTGAACAGCACAGGCTCACTCACAACTGCACAACCAAGTCCATCTTTGCCACTGTCACACACACCCACCCTCCCACCACCCGCCGTGGAAACATCCTTAGTATCTCTAGCAGAGGAATTTCTGGCTCACTGAATCCATCCTGCTTTTTTGTGTGTTTTATTTTCCTAACCCTCCCCCAGGAAGTACATGGCAGATTTCAGCCGACATTCCTCTTCCAGCTTTAATCGCTCCGTCAAGAGAAACATTATTAAAGAGATTTTGTGTATAGAAAAAAAAAAAGAGAGAGAGAGAGAGAGAGAGAGAGACGGGGTGGGGATGGGGGAAAGGCAGTGCGCCACCCCACAGTTTTTTTCCTCACACCCTTCTCCAAAGGGATGGGGTTTTTCTCTTGCTGGTGGGTCTGCAGCTGAGAAGATGTTCAGAACCTGCTTCCCACCCTCACAGTTGCAAGGACGAGATTTTTCTTCTTCTTCTTCTTCTGGATTTGGACGTCGTCCTTTTGGGCAGAAATGTGCACGGCAACACAAAACTGTCTAGTTTCTTTCCCCAGCACTGTTATTATGGGGCGGGGTGTTATTTCACAAAAACGACGTTGTTGTTGGAATTGCGGGAGGCCAGCCAAGCTAGGAACACATCCCTGGGTGTGTGTGAGAGAGAGAAAGAAAGAGAAAGAGAAAAGGGGGGGGGAGAGAGAGACATGTCAGTTAACAGAAAACCAAACTGAAACAAGATTAATGTACAGGTGGTCCTTGATTTACAACGGTTCATTTAGTGACCGTTCAAAGTTACGACGGCACTGGAAAAAAAGGGACTTAGAACCGTTTTCCAGAGTTACGACTTTTCCGGCATTCCCAAGGTCACGCGATCAAAATTCGCAAACTTGGCCACTGACTCGTATTTATGACCGTTGCTGTGTCCCGAGGTCATGTGATCCCCTTTTGCGACCTTCTGACAGGCAAAGTCAACGGGGAAACCAAATCTGCTTCACAGCCGGGTTACCTACCGTATCAACCGCAGTGATTCGCTTAACAACTGTGGCAAGAAAGGTCGTAAAATGGGGCAAGACTCACTTAACCGAGGTCTCACTTCACCACAGAAATTTTGGGGCTCAATTGCGGTCGTAAGTCGAGGACTACATGTACTGGATTCTGACCCACGGTGCCACCGTGGCTAAATCAGGGAAATTCCTTTCCGCGGGATCTCTGAGAAGAACCACACAGAAGCTCTAAGCCAGGGGTATCAAACACAAGGCCTGGGGGCCGGATGCGGCCTGCGATGTGGTCGGATCCGGCCCATGGGGCCGTCCTGGAAAATGTAAGGGGCCAGCCCGCGTCGCTTCGGCCCGGTCTACCCAATGCGAAGAGGAAACATCGGACCAGTGTGGCTTCGGCCTGGTCTACCCAGTGCGAAGAGGAAGCATGCCAGCAGTTTAGGGAGTGGCATCAAGCTGGCCATGCCCACCCAGTCGGCCACACCCACCCAGTCGGCGCCCACCCAGTTGCCCCCCTCCCCGAGGTCAACCACAGCCCTGATGCGGCCCTCAATGAAATTGAGTTTGACACCCCTGCTCTAAGCAAACCCACCTGCAGTGTTTAACCACGCATTCGTTGCTACAGTATTCGTTGTCCCAATCACTGTTGACCACGGGAGGGTTGTCGCAGCCCACCCGGCTGCAGCGAGGGCGGGGTGACATGGCCACGGGCGATTCGGAGACTAGCTCCACGTGCATTTGTGTTGGAGACTCCACCTGGAAGAGGAAGAAAAGGAAGTTTCTGAGATTTAGCCAACGAGCCTGCTTAGAGTGTGGGACAGAAAACACAAGCTCTTCGGTCCTGCAAATCGGAGGTGGAAAGGGGACCGAGATCTCCTCTTCCCCAGTCTTCCCCAGTCCGGTCCAATTAAATGGCCTTTTTGATTGACAGAATAACAGAGTTGGAAGGGACCTTGGAGATCTTCTAGTCCAACCCGCTGCTCGAGCAGGAGACCCTATACGTTTCAATCCAAACTCTTCTTAAAAACCTCCGGCGTTGGGAGTACCCACAACCTCTGAAAGCAAGTCATTGCATTGATTTAATTGTTATTATTTATTTAACTCTTAGGAGTGGCGCAGTGGCCTAGAGGTGGAGCTCTCGCCTCACGATCAGGAGGCTGTGAGTTCGATCCTAGGTAGCGGCAGATATTTCTATCTCTGGGCACAATGAGTAATTATCTGCGGCGAACTCTGCATTGGCGACAGGAAGGGCATCCGGCCAGTAAACTGCTCCATTCAGTTGCCCCGACTCCACCATGATGTAAAGGATTACGGGCTCATTAAAAGACCAAAAAAAAAAAGTATTTATCTCTTAGATGTTATACCACCTTTATCACTTTATAAGTAAGTCAAGGCGGTGACCATACATAATATCCTCACTCCTTCTATTTTCCCCACAACAACAACAACCCTGTGAAGTGGGGTTGGGCTGAGAGAGAATGACTGGCCAAAGGTCACCCAGCCAGCTTTCACGCCTAAGGTGGGACTAGAACTCACCGTCTCCTAGTGATAGGCCCAAAAACACCCAGCCAGCTTTCATGCCTTTAAGGTGGGACTAGGACTCACTGTCTCCTGGTTTTTAGACCAGCATCTTATCCACTAGACCAGAGGTGTCAAAATCGATTTCATTGAGGGCTGCATCAGGTTGTGTTTGACCTTGAGGGGGCCGGGGAGGGGCCATGGCCAGTTCAACGTCACTCGTGTCGGGGGCACCTGAGCGATCTGCCAGAGAAAACGGGCTCCCGAGCTCCGTTTTCGGCTGCGACGGCCTCCTGCAACCTTCTGCCAGAGAAAACGGGCTCCCGAGCTCCGTTTTCGGCTGCGACGGCCTCCTGCAACCCTCTGCCAGTGAAAACAGAGCTGGGGAGGGCCGCCTGCAGCCCTCCCGAGCTCCGTTTTCACTGGCGGAGGCACCGCGGGCCAGTCCTTCGCTGTTTCTAGGGTGGCCCCGCGAGCCAGATCTAAGCACCCCGCGGGCCGGATCTGGCCCCCGAGCCTTGAGTTTGACACCTCTGCACTAGACCAATGTTTTAAATAATTGTATATTTAAGATTTTTTAAATTATATAAGCCCTTCAGTGTCAGTTTTCGGAGCGAGATGGACAGCGTATGATTTTAATAAATAAATAAATGAATGTCGAGATTATAGGTAGTCCTCGACCACAATTGAGGCCAAAATTTCTGTTGCTATGAGAAATTTGTTGAGTTTTGTCCCATTTTTCTTGCCGCGCTTGTTAAGTGAACTACTGCAGCTGTTAAATTAGTCACACGGTTGTTAAGTGAATCTGGCTTCCCCGCTGGCTTTGCTCGTCAGAAAGTCACAAAAGGGGATCACATGACCCCGGGACACTGTAAGTGTCGTAACTATGAACCAGTTGTCAAGCATCCGAATGTAAATCATATGATCACGGGGGCGCTGCAATGGTCGTAAGTGTGAAAAATGGGCATAAGTCACTTTTTTCAGTGACGTTGTAACTTTGAATGGTCACTAAATGAGCTGTTGTAAGCCGAGGACTGCCTGTAAATTGTAGCCCAATTAAATTCCATTACTATTAGTGGTTATGGGCCATGTTTGCTTTCATCTGAATAGAAACCAAACGGGAAACTTCTTTCCGAGCCTCAAGTAGTAATCTTCCCAAACTTTCTGTCTGCTGGAAGATTCAGATATGCGATGGACACACACACACACACACACACACACTGTCAACCCTGAAGTTGACCTGACCGAAGCCATCTTGACAGCTTCAGTGTTGCTACACTGGAGCTGAGGGATAGGGAGGGGGGATTTGAGATAGCTGGGATTTTGTAGTCAAAACAAAATACTTTCTCTTGGGAACCAAGGACATTCTCACACCTGGGCAGAGGAATGCGGAGTGATGTCACCTGGCAACTAGACAGCACCGTGATTGGACCATGTGACTGATCATTTTGAGAAAGTGACAAACTTTTACTTTTAATTAGGTGAAAAACGCGGGAACCTCCAGAGTCGGTTTTCACCAGATCTGTGCCAATATGATATATCCAATAAAACTATTCTTTGAGTAATCTACCTGCCTCGGAGTTTTGCTTGATATGGGTCTATTACTTGGAACCCTGACACATTCATTGACAGGAGAAGCAAACAATATTGGGTTATGCCAATAAAGTACCCTAGTTAAAGAACCGGCTCTGGGTTCAAGACAGATCCAGGAGGCTGGAGGCTAAAAGAGATCAAGAAGGGTTGCAGAAATTGGGTTTGTCTAGTCTAGTGAAAAGAAGGACTATGGGGTGACATGATAGTAGTCTTCCAGTATCTGAGAGGTTGCCATAAAGAAGAGGGGTCAAGCTATTCTCCAAAGAACCTGAAGGCAGGACAAGAAGAAATGGAGAGAAACTCAACAAAGAGAGAAGCCACCTAGAACTAAGGAGAAATTTCCTCATAGTTCCAATGGAACCACCTGCCTCCAGAAGTTGTGGGTGCTCCAACACTGGACAACCAATTGTCTGAAATGGTATAGGGTGTCCTGCTTGAGCAGGGGTTTGGACTCCCAAGGTCCTTTCCAAGTCTGTTATTCTGTTATTCTATCAGCCTGGGACAACAAAAATCTAAAGGAAGTGGAATCCAATTATGAAAGGGTGCTATGTTGAGTGGATTAGTTTATGGAAACTAATCAAGGAGAGAAGCAACCTAGAACTAAGGAGAAATTTCCTGACCGTGAGAACAATCAACCAGTGGAATGAATGGCTTGACTTCAGAAGTTGTGGCTGCTCCAACACTGGAGGTTTTTAAGAAGAGATTGGACAATCATTTGACTGAAATGGTGTAGGGTTTCCTGCCTGATCAAGGGGTTGACTAGAAGACCTCCAAGGCCCCTTCCAACTCTTGTTATTCTG
>QLTV01003813.1:518806-540407 GCA_003457575.1 Thermophis baileyi | reverse complement strand
CTATTCTATTCTATTCTATTCTATTCTATTCTATTCTATTCTATTATTCTATTCTATTCTATTTTCTATTCTATTCCATTCCATTCCATTCTCCTTTCCCTATTCCTATTCTATTCCTATTCTATTCCCATTCCATTCCATTCCATTCCATTCCAATTCCAATTCCAATTCCAATTCTATTTCTATTCTTCCAACTTTGTTGTTCTGTTATTCTGCTATTCACTCCAATGTTCTCTTTTTCTTCTTCTCCCACATGGCTCCTTACCTCCGGCACGACATCGATGGGCTCCGGAGATGCTTGGAGCTCAGTGCTGGTCCTCTCAGGGCTGCTGTCTTCCGTCCGCAGAGCAATGGGCTGGATCTGAAGGGCTGGCGGGGGCAGGATTTTGATCTGCAGGGGGGGCGGGGGCTGCTGGAGGTTGAGGCGCACCTTCTGTTGCAGAGGAGGCTGCTGCATGGCTTGAAGAGGAGGGGGCTGCTGGAGAATGGTGACCGGCTGGGCGGGGGGCTGCTGAGGCATCTGCTGAAGAGGGGGAGGCTGCAGCCGCGGCAGGTGCATGGATGAGGCGGCCGCAGCAGCTGCGGCTAAAACCGAACGCGTGACGATCTGGGTGGTTCCTGTCCCGGCTTGCAGCTGCCCCAGCTGGATGCCCCGCGAGGTCACCATCGTGGCGGGGATCACCGTCACCACGCCTCCTTGCGACGTGACCGCCAGCGAGGACGGCAGCATCTGTTTGGGAATGATGATCTTGGTGATGCTGGTTTGGCCAGCCGATTGGGGGCCGGCGCTAGAGGTCACCACCACCGTGGGCTGGGCGGGGACGATAGCAGGAGGTGGTGGGGGAGGCGGACTCTCCAAGGCCGGAGGGTTGGGTGGCACCGGAGCCGGAGGAGAAGCCGATTCCACAACAGGGGCTGGTTGCTCCGAAGGAGAGGCGATCGGATCCAGCTCCACCGTCTCAACTGTGGTCTGGGGAAGGGAAGACAAAATCAGGGATACAGTTCAAGAAGAGACCAAATGTGTGTGGCTACACTTCCCTGTCCCGGTGTTCTGACCCAGCTCCCCAAACACGACAAACCCTCTGAAGTTAGCTCAAAGATTCCTTTATTAGGAGTGCCGGCAGCCCTGGCAAAAAGTTTCTCTCTCACTGCAGGCTCACAACTCCAGCCGGCCGGGAGATGAATAGTCTGCCACATCTATTCATCTCCGCCCCCTGCCTTTTATCCCCAGAGCTAGGGTGGGGCTTCGCTAGCAGCGGTGGCTCTTCCGTCCCAAGGACCGGCCCACAGATTTCCACTGCTCTCCTCTCCTCTGCCTTCAGCGCATCTGTGTGTCAGGCACTGGATCCAGCTGTTCCTCCTCTTCCTCATCAGCCACCTCCAGACCTGGGGGCTGTTGACTCTCCATGTGAGGGCTGATGGACGGCCCAGGCTCTGCCTCTGTCTCTCTCTGCCAGCTCCATTCCCTCTTCCCCCTCGGAGCTCCCAGGTCGCCCTGATGCTGACCCTGACTCCCACATCTCCTCCTCCTCCTCTGATTCGGCTGCTGGAGGGACCGGCTGCCGACAGGCCACAACACCCGGTTCTCCCCTCCTGAGATCTCAAGAAATGCAGGCAGGCAAAGTTTAAGGAAGCAAATTGTGAACCGCCCCTGACATAACTGACCAATGGAAACCATGCAATGTCTTTGAGCCGAGTTTACCGAGGTGTGCAAAAGACAAAGTTCAAACTGCTGAGAGAGCAGAATGAGAAAACGTATACAATTTGATTTTTTTCCCAATCCCATTTTTGTTACTTTAAAAGTTAACTCAGGGAAGTACATACATGATACTCTTTTCCTTCTCCTTCTCTTGTCCCAACAACAGCCCTGTGAGGTGGGTTGGGCTGAGAGAGAAGGACTGGCCCAAACTCATCCAGCTGGCTTTCATGGTTAAGGTGAGACTAGAAATCACTAGTCTCCTGGTGTGATTGGCCCAAAGCCACCCGGCTGACCTTTGTGGCTAAGATGGGACCAGAACTTCCAGTCTCCTGATGATTGGTTCAAAGTCACCCAAGATGGCTTTCATAACTGTGACAGGATTAAAAACTCGTGTCTTCCTGGTTTCTAGTCCAATGCTTAACCACTAGACCACTTTAAGCACTCAAAGAGCCACAAAGATCCTAACCGGAAGCCCCCGCGTTCAATTCTGGAGCCGACCAGAAGTCCGGATCCCCCACCATAGAGTCTCCTCCTAGTGCGGTGTCCTTTTTCCTCTACCTGTCCTAACCGAAAGCCGTATCAATTGTGGAGCCGACCGGAAAACCCACCCCTTGCCACAGAGTCTCCTCCTGGCACACCATGCTTCCCCTCCCCCTCCCCCCCCGCCAAACCGGAAGCTCCTCTCAAAATTGTGGCGCCGACCAGCGACAGGGAGCTGCAGCAGAGGGATGAAAGAGCCACATGCGGCTCCAGAGCCGCGGGTTGCTGACCCCTGCACTAGACCTAACTGGCTCTCAACAGTCTTGTTTACATGAAACAGGATGGTATGAGCCCCTAGTGACAGCGCTCACCCAAACTCCTATCTGTAGCAATCTAGCATGTTTAGCTTTGCATTAAAAGGAGCACAGTGGCTCGATTGGTTGGAATGCCGGGCAGGAAATTAGCAAGCCCGCATTTGAGACCCGAGAACTGCTGTAGGACAGGGTTGAGCTCCCATCATTCGCTCCAGCTTCTTGACAGGGACATGAAAGGAGTCCTCACAGGCATCCCCAGGGCAACGGTTATGTCACTGGCTAATCCATTCAACCTGGAAGCGCCTCGGTGCTTCTGGTTTTTCTGTCTTGAGTGCAAAAAAGCTTTGCATTTGTTTAGCCAGCAAACTTTGAGTAACAGCCAGAGGGTTGACTTCCTATTCTCTGGTACGTAGTTTGTATTATCCACCCCTGAGTAAGCTATTCGTACTTTAAATTCTCAAGTATTACCGTGTTTCCCCGAAAATAAGACCCTGTCTTATATTTTTTTTGAACCCCAAAATAAGCGCTTGGCCTTATTTTTGGGGAGGTCTTATTATTTTGGGGCACGTGGAGCAAGACGGGGCTCCTCTTGCAGTCTTACCTGATTTCCAGCTGTCTCCCTAACCTTAACCAGAGGAAATGGTATTTCCGGGGGAGGGCTTATTTTCAGAGGAGGTCTTAATTTTCGGGGAAACGCAGCAGGCAAAACTGGGAATCCTCACTTAAGCTATTTAGGTTATGCCAAACCACTAGCTAGCAGGGGGACTGACAGCCAAACCTTTTGAGACCTCCTCTCATGTTTGCAACAACAATCCTCAGCAGTCTGTACTCCAGACAGTGTAGGGTTGAAGGTGCTGGCCTAGAAACCAGGAGACGGTGAATTCTAGTCCTCTTTTAGGGATAAAAGTTGGCTGGGTGACCTTGGACCAATCAACAGGAGACTGTTCTAGTCCTGCCTTAGGCATGAAAGCCGGTTGGGTGACCTTGGACCAATCACTAGGAGACTGAGAGTTCTAGTCCTGCCTTAGGCATGAAAGTCGGTTGGGTGACCTTGGACCAATCAACAGGAGACTGAGAGTTCTAGTCTCGCCTTAGGCATGAAAGCCGGTTGGGTGACCTTGGACCAATCACTAGGAGACTGAGAGTTCTAGTTCCGCCTTAGGCATGAAAGCTGGTTGGGTGACCTTGGATCAATCACTAGGAGACTAGTCCCACCTTAGGCATGAAAGCTGGTTGAGTGACCTTGGACCAATCAACAGGAGACTGTTCTAGTTCCGCCTTAGGCATGAAAGCCGGTTGGGTGACCTTGGACCAATCAACAGGAGACTGTTCTTGTGCTGCCTTAGGCATGCAAGCCAGCTAGGTGACTTTGGGCCAGTTCTTCTCTCTCAGTCTAATTCACTCACAGGGTTGTTGTTAAGGGAAAAAAAGGGAGGAGTATAATGTACATTCGCTGCTTTGAATTACTTATAAAAGTAAGAAAGGCAAGATAAAAATCTAATAAATAAGTATAATGTACATTCGCTGCTTTGAATTACTTATAAAAGTAAGAAAGGCAAGATAAAAATTTAATAAATAAAAAAAAAAAAAAGTTCTTTCAAGCCAGACTTTTTTTTTTTTTAAAAAATACAGAGGTTATGAAAGGACAAGCATTTTCTGCATCTTCCTTGTATCTGTGGTCCATCATGAATTTCACACACACACACACACACACACACACCAGAAAAAGATCATTTAGTGATTGAAAGCTTCTCTGTACTGTTTCCAGTTATAAACACCTCCAGCTTCTGCTTCTTAACTAACTAAAAGCACCAGGTTAAACCCTTTCCTGCTGAAATACTAGAGCAGAGGTGTCAAACTCAAGGCCCAGGAGCCAGATCCGGCCTGCGGGGTGCTTAGATCTGGTCCATGGGGCCACCCTGGAAACAGCGAAGGACCGGCCCGTGGTACCTCTGCCAGTGAAAACGGAGCTCGGGAGGGCCGCAGGAGGCCGTCACAGCCGGAAACGGAGCTCGGGAGCCCGCTTTCATCGAAAGAAGCGCTTGGGCCACCACAGGCGCCCCCGACACGAGTGACGTCGAGCTGGCCACGCCCACCCCGGCCCCCTGAGGTCAAACACAACCCTGATGTGGCCCTCAATGAAATCGAGTTTGACACCCCGTACGAGAGAGACACCATTTATCAGCAAAGGCAGTTCAGGGCAAATAAAATCTTAGGCCCAAGGCCGTTTCTTCTCTTCCTTTCTTCTACTGGAAGGCGAGTAGAATAAGGGGAAAGTATCAATGGAGCAAGGATGGTGAAAGAGGAGGAGGCCATGTCCCCTTACTTGGCACTCTTGGTTGTCCCGATAGGCAGCTAACGCTTTTAAATATTCCTTCTTGGCGGCTTCCGTTTTCCGCTTGTACACCTACAAAAAGGAGAGATGGGAATTATAAAGCAGGCTGGATCTTCAACATGTCCCCTTCAGGGGTGGTATTCGCTTACTTTCCCTACCGGTTCGCAAATGTGAGCACGTGCCTGCGTCTGCACATGCACAAAGCTTTCCACGCATGCGCAGAGCCTAGAAAACGTGGATAAATGGGACGTGATTACGTCTGGGCGGGGCCACCCGCAGTCAGCGCTACCGAACCGGATAGAACCGGCTGAATACCACCTCTGGTCCCCTTACTTGCTGATCTTCAACTCAGGTGTTCACTTACCAGCCCTTGTAGCAGCCTGGTTTCTCAACCTCAGCAGCTTTTAAGATGGGTGGACTTCAACTCCCAGAATTCCTGGAAATTGAAGTCCGCTCATGTTTTTTTCAGACCACGAGGCTGAGAAACACAGCCTCATAGTACAGGTAGTTCTTGACTTACAACCACAACTCAGCCAAAATGTCTGTTGTGAAAGCAAGACTGGTTGTTAAGCGAGTTCTGCCCCCCCCCCCATTTGACGACTGTTCTGGCCGCGGTTGCGCAGGGAAATCATTGCAGCTGTGAAGTCAGCCACACAGTTGTCAAGTAAACTTTTGTTTGGTCAGTATCGACAAAGGCGATCACGGGATCCAGCCCACACGGCAACCCGGCATAAATAGGAACCAGTTGTTGTCGAGTGTCCGAATTTTGATCATGTGTCCACGACAGTTGTTAAGTGTGAAAAACAGTCATCGTAAGTTGACTTCTTTTCAGGGCCGTTGTAACTTTGAATGGTCACTGAATGAATTGCTGTTGGAAATGGCTTGAATTTCAAAACAGGAAGGATTCTCCATCTGAGGCAGGTACATTATTAACCTGGGCTGAGAATCTCCATAGATATTAACATGGAAAGCTTCTGGCCCGTTCAGAGCAGCGCTGGTTGCAAAAATCTGTGGTCCAAAGGCACTGCTTAAAGATGATTTGATTAAATACCGTGTTTCCCCAAAAATAAGACCCTGTCTTATATTTTTTTTGAACCCTGAAATAAGCACTTGGCCTTATTGCCATGCACTCAAAAGCCCGATTGGGCTTATTATCAGGGGATGTCTTATTTTGGGGGAAACAGGGTAGCAATAGCAATAGCACTTAGACTTATATACCGTTTCACAGTGCTTTACAGCCCTCCCTAAGCGGTTTACAGAGTCAGCATATTGCCCCCCAACAATCTGGGTCCTCATTTTACCCACCTCGGAAGGAAGGACGGAAGGGCTGAGTCAACCTTGAGCCTGGTGAGATTCGAACTGCCAAATTGTAGGCAGCCAGCAGTCAGCAGAAGTAGCCTGCAGTACTGCACTCTAACCACTGCGCCACCGTGGCTCATTAAATGTATCAATGACCCTCAAAAGCTGAAAAGGTCCTGGATTAATCAATCAGATTTTTTTTTAAAGGAATGGCTTTAGAAAGTGGCCAGTTAACCAGGTGGCTGCCTCCACTGTGTTGTGGGCGGGGAGGTGACATCCATCAATCAACAGCAGAACACAGCTCCTGTCTCTGGAAGTTCCCTTTTGTTTGCACCGGCCTCTATTCCGGTGTTTCTATCCTTGACAAGCTTTAAGACGTGTGGACTTCAACTCCCAGAATTCCCCAGCCAGCATATGCTGGGATTTGAAGTCCACATATCTTAACAATTGACAAAGTCTGTGACACTCCAGCTTAAAAAGAGCTGAGAAAGAGCTGAGCCCTACTTTAATATCAATTCTGCTCAATGCATCACATGGAACTCAGATCAGACTTTAGGAGGACGACTTCATGTGTTCATCTCCCAAGAGGTTATTTCACATACACGCATCTTTATAAGGAATCCCATAATGCAGTGTTTGCCAACCTTCCCCATTTTAGGACCTGCGGACTTCAATTCCCGGAATTCTCCACTGCTGGCTGAGGGGTTCTGGGAGTTGAAGTCCACACGTCTTAAAATGGCTAAGATTGGGAAACTTGGCTCTAACTTCCAAGCTTCTGCTGCTCTTGAAGGACCAGGTAGCCTTCCTCAACTTGGTTCCTGCCAATTATCAACTTACCGTATTTTTCGGAGTATAAGACGCACCTTTTTACTCCCCAAAAGAGGGTGAAAACTTGGGTGCGTCTTATACACCGAATGTAGCCCCACCCAGCCACCCCCACCCTTTGGCCTCTGCCTCCCAGCAATTTACCTCCTTGCAACAAACAGTGCAGAGCCTGAATTAGCACAAGCAACTGATTATCGGCCTCCCGACCATCAGCTGATAGAGGCTGCAGGCAGGCCCACATGCTAAAATGAAAGTGAAACTAAAACTGCAAGGAGGCAAATTGCTGGGAGGGAGATGCAGAAGCAGAATATTATTATCTTGTTGTCTATAGAATGTTCAAATTATTAGACTTATTTTTTAAAGACTGCTTTATTATTGTTCTAGACAATTTAACAAAATGAAGAAGCTTTTTAAAATAAATGCTTGATCTGAAGAGGCCCAGTGCTATTGTATCTTCTTTTAAATAGCAGAGAATAATGTATACTTCCAGAAAGCCACATCAGTTTTAACAGAATCTGTACAAGTAATAATCTGAAATGTAACAGTGTCCTGTTTTAGTATGAAAATAAGGCAGCTGAGTTAAACCCTTACTTAGTCATGTTTGGAGTAGATCTATTTAAATAATTGGGAGGAGTTAGTGGGACTACATTTAAGAAAACTTTCTGTCATTAATATACTGCCATAATGTACATTTCTCCAATTCTTTGCTATTTCTATGGGTCAGGCACACATGCACGGAAATACACAGCAAACAGTGTATATCATCTGTGCTGTTTGCTGGGAGCCAAATTGCTGGGAGGCAGAGGCAGATTTTCCCCCCCTTGTTTTCCTCCCCCAAAACTAAGGTGCGTTTTATACTCCGGTGCGTCTTATACTCCGAAAAATACGATAATTGATGTTTTTGGCTCAACTTTTGTGCAAAATGTTTGGAGGTGAAAATGAGTGAAGGCAAAAATGAGCGGTTTTTTTTTTTTTTTTGAGGGCTCCAGACAGACTCTTTGGGGTGCTGTCCTTGGTGCTGAAGTTTGGCGATGGGTATGCGTCCCAGCCCTTATAACCGCTCGGCGCAACAAACCCTTTGGGACGTACTTGCTTCTGTTCCTCTCCCAAGCTGTCCCACATCGAGGCGACAATCTTAGAGACCTCGCCGAAGGTGGCTTTGGGGTTCTGCCCTTTAATGGCCGCCTGGGTGTCCCGAAAGAAGAGGGCGTAGGCAGAGACGGGCTTCTGAGGCTCGTTGGGGTCCTTCTTTTTCTTCTGCTTCTTGGGCGCTTTCTGCTTCTTCCCGATGTCCAGCACGACCGCGGGTGCTGCAACCGGCGGGGGCGCCACCGAAGCAGGTGGGGCTGGTTTGGCGACAGAAACTTGCTACGGGACAGAGATGAAGACGGTAAGAAATGAAGTCCCAGGTTGCATTAACAGAGGGATAGAATGAATATCACGTGAAGTGTTAATACCACTTTATAATGCCTTGGTAAGGCTACCCTTGGAATACTGCATCCAGTTTTGGTCACCATATTATAAAAAAGATGTTGAGACTCTGGAAAGAGTGCAGAGAAGCGCAACAATGATGATTAGGGGACTGGAGGCTAAAACATATAAAGAACAGTTGCTGGAATTGGGTATGTCTAGTTTAATGAAAAGAAGGACTAGGGGAGACATGATAGCAGTGTTCCAAAATCTAAGGAGCTGCCACAAAATAAGAGGGAGTCAACCTATTCTCCAAAGCACCCAAAGGCAGGACAAAAAGCAATGGATGGAAACTAAGTAAGGAGAAAAGCAACCTAGAACTAAGGAGAAATTTTCTGACAGTTATAATAATTAATCAGTGGAACAGCTTGCCTCCAGAAGTTGTGAATGCTCCAACGCTGGACGTTTTTAAGATGATGTTGGATAACCAATTGTCTGAAGTGGTGTAGGGTTTCCTGCCTAAGCAGGGGGTTGGACTAGAAGACCTCCAAGGCCCCTTCCAACTCTGTTATTCTCTATTCAGAAAGAGCTGCACAGAGCAGAGATGGAGCCTATAACTGTGGACAGGTGGAATAGATTTTATTTTGGATCTCGTTTGCACCAGCCTCTTTTCTGGTGTTTCTATCCTTGGCAACTTTGGGCTTCAACTCCCAGAATTCCCCAGCCAGCAAATGCTGGCAGTTGAAGTCCACGTCTTACAAGTTGCCAAGGTTGAGCAACTGTGTTCTATTCAAACTCTTTCTGAGGTCCTGCTTACTTATGTGAACTGAAGAAGCTTCTTGGATGAGAAGTGAAATGTTTTCAAATAATTAAAAAAAAACCAAAGTTCAGTTGCCTTTTAGAAAAAGCACCTTTGGGACAACCATGATCAGGATTGAATGAAAATGATTGAAAATATCTATAGGCAGCAGCTGGGCTGTTTCAAAAGCTACACAGGCCTGGGCATCACCTGTGTTAGAAAGGGGTGGGGTTTGCAATGATGATGTTACCTCGTTGGGTAACGAAACGTCTGCAAGAAAACAGCCAAGCTCAAAGAGCATTGAGGACACCCCTCAAATTCTCCACCTCTCAACAGCCAGCCGGCCGAAACTCACCCGCCTGATTTCTTCTGGCTCCTCCTCCTGCAGAGAATTGGAGGGTGAGGGGGTGGGTGTAAGCCGCTCCTCGGGGGACGGGGCCGCGGGAGGCAGGATGGAACTTCCTCCCAGGCTGAGCCCCAGCTGAGAGCTCAGCTCCGATTGGTCGATGGTGGTCAGCTGCCCGTGCCCCATGAGGCCAGTGCTGATGTCGGTCATAGGCACGTCAATGGTGACAGGCGGATTGGCGCTGTACTGGGTTCCCATGGGGTGATCCAAATCCTAGAAAAAGGGTGAAGTCAGTTTAGAATACAGATGTAGGGCAGGGCAGCTTCTGCCTTGAAGCCAGGTGCCACGTTAGCTTCCTGGCCAGCTGTTCACACCTCTGCTCTGCAGACTCAACTTGATTGGGGGTTCCACAGGTGTTTTTTTCAAGAGGCAACTGGACTTTCTGGATGTCCAGTTGCCTCTTGAAAAAAGCACCTTTGGGACAACCATGACCTGGATGACTGAGAATCTCCATAGATTTTGATTGGGGTTTCCCCACCCCCAAACCAGCAGGAGTCCCTGTAAATGATCCATTTACAGATAGTCCCCGACTTACGATCACAACTGAGCCCTCTTGCTAAGTGAGACATTTGTTAAGCGAGTTTTGCCCCGTTTTACGACTATTCTGACTACGTTCATTAAGCGAATCGCCGCAGTTGTTAAATTAGTAGCACGCTCGTTAAGTGAATCTGGCTTGCCCCTTGACTTTGCTTGTCAGAAGGTCTCAAAAGGGGATCACATGACCTAGGACACTGCCACCGTTGTAAATACGAACCAGTCGTCAAGCATCCGAAAGTAAATCACGCAATCATGGGGATGCCACAACGGTCGTATGTGTGAAAAACAGGCATGTCACTTTTTTCAGTGCCGTTGTCACTTTGAACGGTCGCTAAAGGAACTGTTGTAAGTGAAGGACTACCCGTATTTTGTTTGTGCCCTGACTTTCTAAGCCGGCACTAACAAAACCAGACTAAAAGTAAAGTTAAAAATATTAAAACGAACAGCATACACTCTGAAATCCTGGAACGATTCGAAGCTTGGTGAAAGAAATTTGGCTGTGTTGTTTTCTGTGCAATAACAAGTAACTTCTCCTCGCTGGCATGCCGGACAGATAAGCCACTGATGGTCAGGAGATGGGGGGAATCTTGGGTCTCCCCATTCTTGACAGGTTTGAAAGACAGGCAGGGAATGCTCCAGGTCCCCTCCCCTAAGGAGGTCCATCTAACACAGGAATCCCCAACCCCCAAACCACGACCCACTACCAGAAAGAAAGTGCCCTCCGCCCACAAACTCACAAAGCTGTTTCTGAGCCACATCTACCGTCTGCATGGAGTGCCGAGAAGTGCCAGTTTACGGCAAAGTTCTGGAGGGAATTCATTCGATCAATTGGTTCCTCCCAGGGCCTTAGCTCGGCTTTTCATCCGAGCACAAATGGTGCAGCAGAACGAGCTAACGGTGGAGCAATATTTGAGGTGCTAGGTCAAATATGAGCCATGGTGGCGCAGTGGTTAGAGTGCAGTACTGCAGGCTACTTCTGCTGCCTGCCGGCTGCCTGCAATTTGGCAGTTCAAATCTCAACCAGGCTCAAGGTCGACTCAGCCTTCCATCCTTCCAAGGTGGGTAAAACGAGGACTCAGATTGTTGGGGTCAAAAGGCTGACTCTGTAAACTGCTGAGAGAGGGCTGTAAAGCACTATAAAGCAGTATATAAGTCTACGTGCTATTGCTACGTCAAATAGTAAACAGCACCCGGCTGCGGCTTGTTCGAACCCGGGCTTCGGGAGAAATTGGCAAGCGCGTGCGTGAAGATTCCCTTGTGCGAACAGACGGTGCATATGCACGAAGCTCCATTCACACGAATGGAGATTCGCACAAGGGCAAAGGCCTCCACTCATATGAAAGGAGGGCACGTGCACCACTCACACAAATGGAGCTGTTTGCGCACATGTGCACCTGCCACTCACACACCTGCCACCGCACCCCGGCAGGCTGCCAAGCTGTAATGGCTGGGGACTGCTGATCTAGCAGGACCAGGCAGAAGGGCCTTTTCTGTGGTGGCTCCTTTCCTGTGGAACATCATCCCTGCAGAGGTAAGATTGAAGCCCACTGGATACTCTTTCTCAAGGCTCAGAAGACCTGATTCTGTCAATGGGCCTGGGGACCCCAGAGTGGGATGGAGGCTATCAAAAGGCTTGTTTGATTGTGGTTGCCAAGGGGATGAGTTTTATTGTGTTTTTATTGTTTTTGTATTGGGCTTTTATCTTTGTAACCCCGCCCAGAGTCTGCTGAGAGTGAATTGAGCGGCCATATAATTTTTCATAAATACAGGATTCCTGTCTGCCAGCCTCTTTCTCCAGCCATTTACTGGGATCCATTGAGGACCAACTCCTGCCTGTGTCAAAGGCCATAGCACAGCTCTGACAAAAGTGTGTCTTCACAATTACCACATTTTTCTGAATGTCCTCTCTGCCAAACTGAAGGGCTGATTTTTGTTTTCATTGAGAAAGGACTGAAAAATGCCCCCTTTTAACTCTTAATGTAACCCTTTTTAGCAATAGTACTTAGACTTATATACAGCTTCACAATGCTTTACAGCCCTCTCTAAGCGGTTTACAGAGTCAGCCTTTTGTCCCCAACAATCTGGGTCCTCATTTTACCGACCACGGCAGGATGGAAGGCTGAGTCAACCTTGAGCCGATCAGGATTGAATTGGTGGCAGTTGGCAGAGTGAGCCTGCAATACTGCATTTTAACCGCTGCACCACCGCAGCTCCTTTTAACTCTAAATGCTCCTGTTTAACTCTCAATTTTAATCACTGGTTTTATGTTTCATTAAACTTATGATGCTGCTGAAAGATGGTGTCAATCAGCATTCAGAAAAGCTTTCCTAAATAAATAAACTACGGTCAAATCAGCAACAGAAAACCACATTCCTCTTCCGCTTGTTCTACCTCTCCAAAACACGTTCTTACGATGTTTGGCTTACCATGGTTAGCCCACCACTCAGCAGCCCGCCCCCTTGCTCCATAAGACCATGGCTAATGCCCACAGGTATGTCAAGGGCCTGAACCCCATATTGGGCCGAGAATGTGGCATCGGGGGCAGTCACGGGGTCACCCAGGTCCTCAAAGTGCCCAACCACGTCAGAAACAGCCAAGGAGGGGTCGGCATCCAGCGCAATGGGTGGAATCTCGAACTCTTCGTCCCCCAGACTTGGCGTGTGGAAAGTCTGTGCGAGGCAAAAAAAAAAAAGAGAGAGAGAGAAGGAAGAAAGTTTAATTCAAACCGGGTTAGGTTGCACACCTAGTTCAGACATGCCTACTGCGGTGAGTAAGTATCCCCCAAAAACTTTCTAAATGAACATTAAAAAAAAAATTAAAGTCAAGCTGCGTTCACCTTTTTTATTAAGTATTATTATACATGTCAGGGGAAAAACCGAACTATTAGCAAAGTTGCACTTACTAGAAATTGAACGGACAGCACACCGTTGAAGCATCTTATTTTAGGATCCAGAGGTTTATTAGAATTTGGAGCATAGCAAACATAAGGAGCTTACACCATAATCACATTGCAATGAGGACCAATCGGACAACCAATCAAAAGGGACGGCGTGAAGCCCATTGGCCCCGACCCAATGTCCAACGTTACATTATATGCCCTAATCCCACAAGCACCTGACTTTCGGGATTCTGCCTCGTTGTCATACCGTGTTTTACCGAAAATACGTCCTACCCCAAAAACAAGCCGTAGCCTGATTTTCACACCTGAGCCTAATATAATAAGCCCTACCCCAAAAATAAGCCCTAGTTAAGCCCTGCCCACCATCTGGTTGTACGAGGTGGGGCGAGGCGCAGGCATAAAAATCAAGCCCCACTAGGGTGGGGGTTGGGGGGGTGGAGCTGCCCCATGTGTCCCACAGCCGCTTACTTTAGGACTGCCGCAACCAGGCCTCCCAAACCTGGACACCTGTTGTGCCGCTGCCCGACTTCTTCTGCAGCTGCTTACAGCCACTCGTGGCCGGACGCCATGTGGCACATCGAGCCAGTGCCACCACTCGCACGCTGCATGGCTCGTGCCGGTGCCCCCACTCGTGCGCGCAATGGCACAATGCATCACGCAGCCTCCCACTGCGAGCGGCGGCACTGGCGCAACGAGCCACGCGGCATCCTTCCGCAAGCGGCGGCACCAGCGCGAGCGGCTACAGAAGTCTGCCAGCGGCATGACAGGTGTCGGGATGTGGGATGCGTGGCTGCAGTGGTCCTAAAGTAAGTGGGTATGACATCCCCTGAAAATAAGGCCTGTTGCTTATTTTGGAGCCAAAAAGAAAGTAAGACCGGGTCTTATTTTCAGGGAAACATGGTAGCAACTGGGGCAGCTTTCCCTTCCTTCTACTTCAATATTTCAACATTCTTATTCTAGCACATGCTGCCGGCATTAAGTTCCTCATTTCCAACAGCCCCAACTCCCTACATCCTTCAAAACAAGGAACTAAAGATATGGGGAAAGAGGATCCACATATTGAGACCTACATGCAGGTTACAATTTCAACAGACAGATTAATATTAAATCTATTTCAGGCGTTACAAATACATATTGCAAGCCTTTATCAAAGAGCACCAGGTCTTACTTTATTTTTCTCACATAGATAGTCCTCTAACATACGACCGCAATTGGAATTGGCATTTCGGTCATGAAGCAATGCATTTTTTAATAAGGGAATCACGCCCGATTTTATGACCTATTTTGCTGCAGCCGTTAAGCAAATCACACAATCATTAAACGAATTTGACTTCTCTCCCCCCTGCCCCCCCCATTGTCAAAAGCACCCTGGGAAGGTCGCAAATGGCGATCATGTGACACTGCAACAGTCATAAATATGTTCCTGTTGCCAAGCAGCCCAATTTTGATCACGTCACTAGGACGACACTGTGACAGCTGCAAGCCACTTTTTCAGTGCCGTAACTTCGAACAGTCGTTAAACGAATGGATCGTAAGTCGAGGATTATCTGTATTATTATTTACATTTTTACTGTGTTGGCCCAGGAAACTGGACCTGCCTGAGGTGCAGTGCCCAATGAAAACACACAATGAAGTGGGGATTACAAGAATTTATGCAGGTCGGCAGCGAGAATCATATTCGCACAGAATTGGAGAAAAGATAAGATCCCGTCAAGCGCTATTATTGTAAAAAAAGTCTTAGATTGTGCTGAAATGAGCAAACTAACTATGGAAATAAGAGAGAGGAAACAGGGTACTATAAAATCTGGGACAGGTGGTATGATTGGCTCGAAAAGCAAAGTAAAATTAATGTATAAATTAAGATAAGAATGAAATATGTCAAGAAATGGAATAAGACAGAGGAAATGTGATAGATGTAACCTTAAACTTAAATGGTTGTTAAATAATGTATATAATGTATATAATGTAAATAAGAGTATAAAACTATGAGATAATAGATAATAGTGTATATACTGAATAGAAAAAGATAATTAATGTTTAGGTATGTAACAATAGCCAAAATTAGGTAAATATGGAAATAAGAAGGAAATTACGATGGCAAAAAGCTGTATTAATGGAACTACATTTTATGTATATGTGATGTACATGTTTTGTTTTCTATGTTCTATTGTTTGTTTGTTTTTTCTTTTTAATTGGAAAATTGCAATAAAAATTTTTTTTTTAAAAAAAAACAAGACTTTACGCAGGACACAGGGGGATCACTCCCACTAGGCCTGTGTGAAGGTCACACCTTAAACCAAAGGTGCTTTTTCAGGAGGCAACTGGACTTCCTTGTTTTTTCTTTGAAGACGTTTCGCTTCTCATCCAAGAAGCTTCTTCAGCTCTGACTGGATGGTGCGGAATGGAAGGATTTATACTCCTTGCAGACAGCTGGTCATTTGCACCCTTTTTAGAGTCATTGAGGCCACCTGGAGGTTTATCTGTGTCCTCAGGGTCACCTGAGTCGTGCTCCCAATTCCTGTAGTCTGCAATTTTTTTCCCCCCTCTGGAAATCCATTCCTACTCCCACACCATTCCAAGGCTGTTCATCCCAAATTATATAAATCCTTCCATTCCTCACTATCCTGTCAGAGCCGAAGAAGCGTCTTGGATGAGAAATGAAACGTCTTCCAAGAAAAAACAAGGAAGTCCAGTTGTCTCTTGAAAAAGCACCTCTGGGACAACCATGACCTGGATGACGGAGAATCTCTACAGACCTTAAACCAGTGTTTGTCAACCTGAGGAACTTTCGGACCTGTGGACTTCAACTCCCAGAATTCCCCTGCCAGCTATGCTGCTATGCCGGCTGGGGAATCCACAGGTCCGAAAGTTCCTCGGGTTGACAAATGTTGCCTTAAGCAATACATTTTTATAAGTTTACTTGCTCATGAGCACCCAAAAGACCAACCCACCTTCATTCCCTATATTCAGCAAATATGTATATAGGTTGCCATCAATGTGTGAAACTTGGCATTTTATAGAATCTGCAGGCGGCCAAAAAAAGAGACGTCTAAATATGAAAAGCTGAATGTGTCACCCGTTTCCTAGGCATTCAATGCAATGCCAAAAGGCAAACTGGCAAAGTAGAAAATACTCCGGCTAAAATGATATTCTAGCCTTCTTTGTTGCAATATATAGGTCAATACAATTCTTTTCTTTTTTTTGCCCAGTAAGAAAGTCCTGTAATTTATTTTGCATTGCTTTATTTTCATCTATGTCTTTCCTACAAAGGGATAGGATTAGGGCAGGGGTAACAAACTCGATTTCATTGAGGGCCGCATCAGGGTTGTGTTTGACCTTGGAGGGCCGGGGGGCATGGCTTGGGGTGGGCGTGGCCATGGTGGGTGTGGGTGTGGCTGGGGGTCGGCGTGACATGGGACTTGGGGCATCTGTGGTGGCCAAGTGCTAATGCAGGACTTCCCTAAGATCCTCTCTCATTCTCATTATAATCTCTCTCTCTCCTTCCTTCCTTCCTTCCTTCCTTTCCCCCCGCTCCCCGTTTTCGCTGGCAGAGGTACCGTGGGCCGGCCCTTCGCTGTTTCCAGGCCAGTCCCGTGGGCCCGATCTAAGCACCCCACGGGCCTAGAGTTTGACACCCCTAGATTAGGGTTATGAGCTGTGGTGGCTCAGTGGTTAGAATGCAGTACTACAGGCTACTTCCGCTGACTGCCGGCTGCCTGCAATTTGGCAGTTCGAGTCTCACCAGGCTCAAGGTTGACTCAGCCTTCCATCCTTCTGCGGTCAGTAAAATGAGGACCCAGATTGTTGGGGGCAATATGCTGACTCTGTAAACCGCTTAGAGAGGGCTGTAAAAGCACTGTGAAGCGGTATATAAAGCCTAAGTGCTATTGCTATTAGGGTTAAGGTTAATTTCATGACTCTTTTTATACTTGGCCTGAATAGTTCTTGTCTTTCTGCATAATGCCTAGGTATTTATATACAATGCTTAAAGAAAGTATATAGCATATTAAAATAACACAAACATTTAACAGAATAACAGAACTGGAAGGGACCTTGGAGGTCTTCTAATTCTACCCCCTTCTCAAGCAGGAAACCCTATGTCATTTTAGACAGAGCTTGGTTGTTTTTTTAAAAAAAATGATCATGCAGAACAAATATAAATAAATGAATGGATCATTTTTTACTTCTCTTGCGTAGCGGAACATAGCATAGCGAGTTGGAAGGGGACCTTGGAGGTCATGAGGTCCAACCATCTGCTCTACCATTTCAGACAAATGGCAGTCCAGTCTCTTCTTGAAATCCTTCAGTGATGGGCCACCCACAATTTCTGGAGGCAAGTCATTCCACTGGTTAATTGTTCTCACTGTCGGGAAATTTCTCCTTCGTTCTAAGTTGGTTCTCTCCTTGATTAGTTCCATCCATTGCTTCTTGTCCTGCCTTCAGGTGCTTCGGAGAATAAGTTGACCCCCTCTTCTTTGTGGCAGCACCTCAAATATGTGAACCCTGCTATCATGTCAATCCTAGTCCCTCTTTTCATTAAACTAGACATACCCAATTCCTGCAACTGCTTTTTGTATGTGTGTCAAAAAACCTCACACATTCGATAGATTTTCTAGGCATTCTATACAGTGCTAGCTTTTCACACATTGCCGGTAACATCTATGTTTCAGCATAATTGTCATTTGCACAATTTCCAGCATTTGCTACCCTTTGGATTCCCTATTTCTATGTAATTACTTTATACCATGACTACATTTGGGGTTTAATCAGAGCAAGCGTTCCTGAAGGTTTTTACTAACCAAGCTGTTTTCATTACCCCTTCCGTTCTAGCAACGGATTGCGAAATGTCTGCGAAGCTAAAATAAGAATTCCTTTTAACAGATGCTAAATTTTTAGGGGAAAGGGGTCTTTTGACCTCTCCTTCAATTGGAAGAAAGAGGTTTGCCCTTGGTATTAAGACACAGAGAAGGATCCCCAAAGCTAAGGGCTGGATGCTATTGTAAAGAAACCATAATAAATTATATTTATTTGGTTTCTTTACAATACCCGCCAAATCTATTATATAATGTCTGCCTGTAATTTGCCACTAAGAAGACAGTTGATAGATTATAAAGTCAAAATCAACAAGCCAATAAAACATCTCAGCAGCTCACATCATATTCCAAGTTTCTGGGGTGAGTTTGGTTGACTTCATGTTTTACCAAGGACCGTTTAAACTTTTCTAGCCCTATTTATAATCCAGCATCTGCAGAAACCTCCTGGCAAGCTCACTTCCTTTTTAAGTCGGTGTGGTGAACAAAGATAAGGAAACCAAACTGAATTAAATCTACTTTCTACCTGGGCTTCGAGTACGTAACTTTACCCGGATGTAATAATGAATTAAATTTACTGGAAAAAAAAAAAAAAAAAGCCCTGAGAGAATATCATGTAAGCAAATTTACCGGACTTGAGTTCAAGTTAGATGGTCTATTTAAAATCCCGGAGAGCTGGTTGAAGAAGCGGAAGAAATAAGATGTTGGGCTGAATTGAGAAGATGGACTTGAGTGCAGCAATAAGTAAAATGACTTCTGGTTCTTACTCGGGGGGGGGGAGATCTATTTCCTCTTTAAAGAGTCCAGGCTGCTGGCCGGCATCTCGTAAAACCATGCTTCTTCATTGGTGCTTACATATGCCCATTTTGGCTTCCCTCTTCTCCAGATTGGTTCCTGTTTGCGGTCACGATGCCTTCATTTCTTGAAGAGCAACCGCCACTCTTATGCAAATCTGACACGCTCGTACTGGAATCCGTCTTCCCGTTGGACTTGCTTGGTGATCGTTTGACAGGCCACGACATTGGGCCCTCCTACACAGCTAGATGATTCCTTGGGTTTTCATCGTTTAGCGACCGTTCCAAGTTACAACGGCGCCGGAGAAAAGTGACTTATGACTGCCTTTCGTTGCAGCATTCCCCATGGTCACGGGATCAAAATTCAGATGCTTGCCACGTGACTCTTATTTATGACGGTTGCAGCGTCCTGGGGTCACGTGATCCCGTTTTGCGACCTTCTGACGAGCAACGTCAATGGGGAAGCCAGATTCACTTAACAACCGTGTTACTTACTTACCGTATTTTTCGGAGTATAAGACGCACCTTTTTACCCCCAAAAAGAGGGTGAAAAGTTGGGTGCGTCTTATACACCTAATGTAGCCCCACCCAGCCACCCCCACCCTTTGGCCACTCCACATGCCCCATTTTTGGCCTCTGTCATGTTGCATTTTTGGGTGGCGATTGGTGGCGATGTGCTTTGGCGATCCCCGCAGCCTTGAATGGCTCTCAAACGGAGCGTTTGGAGGCTGAAAACGTGAGGCACAAAGCCCAAAATGGCAACCCGGAACAGCTGCTGCCGTGTCTTACCGCTTCCGCGCTTTGCCTGCTTTACTCACTGGAGTTCCCTCCGACGATCAGCTGTGTTGTTGAAGCTGTTTAGCAGCCCCAATGCGGCGTGTGCGAGCGAAGCGAGCGCCCGCGCTCACAACCAGCGAACTCATGTGCTGAAGCTGACCAGGCTAAGGACGCTGGTAGGCAGAGGCAGAATCCCCCCCCCCTTGTTTTCCTCCCCCAAAACTAAGGTGCGTCTTATATTCCGGTGCATCTTATACTCCGAAAAATATGGTAACTGCGGTGATTCACTTAACAACTGTGGCAAGCAAGGTAATAACACGGGGCCAGACTCACTTAAATTTTGGGCTCAATTGTGGTTGTAAGTCAAGGACCACCTGTTATCTTTAACCATTTACCTACCCTGTTTCCCCCCAAAATAAGACATCCCCTGATAATAAGCCCAATCGGGCTTTTGAGTGCATGGCAATAAGGCCAAGCGCTTATTTCAGGGTTCAAAAAATATATAAGACAGGGTCTTATTTTTGGAGAAACACGGTAGAATGGGTACTCTATGTTTTCACCAACGTCTATTCTCTTTATTAGCCATGTGCCATTTTAGCAAGATTTAATGAAACAGGTAAAATGCTAATATTTGAGCAAATATCATATAAAGTCCATCAACATGCATATAAAGTTCCCCAGGTGTCCAACATTCTTTGGAAGAATTCAACATTCTTCCAAAATATTTCTCTGGACTCCCCTACAACCAGACTATCGATCAAAACAGTTCTTCTATTCTTATCCATCTGCCCAGTTGCTCCACAGTGAGACGGGCGGCGTGTAAATTTAATAAATCAATAGGTATTATTATGTATTATTATTATTATTATTATTGTCCTTGAAGAGGCTTGAGGCGTCTGTCAGAGAGAAGTCCCGTTTGCTGTGCAACTTGTCTGAATTGCTTGTTGAAGCTATGCTGGGGGCTGAATGGCAAGTGGCGCTTGACTTACGAAAACCGGGTCCAGAATTTCTGTTGCTAAGCAAGGCGATGAAGTGAGATTTTGCAACCTGTTTTTTTTGGGGGGGAGGGGGGGAAGGTTGGTAAGTGAACCATTGTGGCTGTTAAGTGAATCGCGTGGTCGTTAAGCAAATCCAGCATTCTTCCCCCCCCCCATTGACTCTGCTTGTCGGAAGGCAGCTGGGAACATCTCAAATGATGATCAGAGGACCTCGGGATGCTACACGTTATAAATTACATGTGGGTTACCAAGTGCCCAAATTCTGATCCTCTGATCTGGGGGGGGGGGGAATCCCAAAGGTGCTTTTTTTCAAAAGGCAACTGGAGTCTGGTTTTGTTTTTTCTCGAAGACGTTTCGCTTCTCATCCAAGAAGCATCCTCAGGTTCTGACTAAATGCTGAGGAATTAAAAGGATTTCGATCCCTTGAAGAATCTCCATAGACCCATTTGTTCATACAAAGTATTAAGAAACTAGTACCGAGAGTACCGGGTTTCCCTGAAAAATAAGACCCTATATTTTTTTGAACCCCGAAATAAGCGCTTGGCCTTATTTTCGGGGAGGTCTTATTATTTTGGGGCACGTGGAGCAAGACGGGGCTCCTCTTGCCGTCTTACCTGATTTCCAACTCTGTCTCCCTAACCCTAACCAGAGGAAATGGCGGGGACCGGCTGCGCATGCATTTAAATATTTTTGGGGGAGGGCTTATTTTCGGGGGAGGGCTTATTTTCGTGGAAACACGGTAATATTAATAACAACCATAATTAAAATACTAATAATTGCTTATTTATGATAAAATTCTTACATCATTTACTTATAATATGCATTAATGATAATGCTGGTAATAAAAATAATAACAACTGTAATATTAATACTAATGTTTGCTTATATATAATACAATTACTTGCATTCTTATTAATCTTTCATCTTCAAGTTTCCACCTCTTTTATCCAACCACTGATAGAACATATCCCATGTTAAAAAGTATTCCGTTTCTTCCTTATCCTTTATACTTAATGTTAATCTATCCATCTCTGCAGAGCCTAATATTTTTCTAATTATACTTTCATCTGTAGGTATGTCTTTATTTTTCCAATGTTGTGCAAATACAATTCTCGCTACCGTCAACACATGTATTATTAAATATGTAGTCCCTTTGTTGTAATATACCTATTATTATTATTATTATTATTATTATTATTATTATTATTATTATTATTA
>QLTV01003813.1:506283-518721 GCA_003457575.1 Thermophis baileyi | reverse complement strand
ATTATTATTATTATTATTATTATTATTATTATTATTATTATCAGTACTAGTTTAATACTTTGTATGAACAAATGGAACCAGACAGTACACTGTTCATTAAGCATTTATGTATTTTAAAGAAGAAAAAAAATGTATAAATAAACAATTTTAAAAAAAAGTATCTCCATAGACATTTGGCTGTAGGGATGCTACAACACTTATTAGTGCGAGGGCCCGTTGCAAGTTCCTTCCCCCCCCCCAATGCCTTTGTTACATGGAACGATCGCAAGTCGGGGACTATAGATAGTCCTTCCCTTATGACCTCAATCGAGCCCAACATTTTTGTTGTTAAGCGAAACATTTGTTAAAAGTGAGTTTTGCTCCATTATACAACCTTTCCTGCCCCAGTGGTTAAGTGAATCACTGCAGTTGTTAAGTTGGTACAGGTATTCCTCGACTTACAACGGTTCACTTAATGAACCGTTGTAACCAAAGTTACAAGGGCACTGAAAAAAGTGACTTATGAACGTTTTTCACACTTATGACCATTGCGGCATGGTCACATGATTTACATTTGGATGCTTGACAACTGACTCACATTTATGATGGTTGCGGTGTCCTGGGACGGTCATGTGATCCCTTTTTGCGACCTTCTGAGATGGGGAAGCCAGATTCACTTAACAACCACGTTACAAACTTAACTGCAGTGATTCACTTAACAAATTTGGCAAGAAAAGTCATAAAATGGGGCAAAACTCGCTTTAACAAATTTCTTATTAAAGTTTGGGCTCAATTGTGGTCGTAGGTTGAGGACGGCCTGTAATACAGTTGTTAAGTGAATCTGGCTTTCCCCATTGACTTTTGTCAGAAAGTCACAAAAGGGGATCACGCGACCCCGGGACACTGCAACCGTCATAAATATGAGTCAGTTGCCAAGTGTCGGAATTCTGATCATGTGATCATGGGGAGGCTGCAATGGTCGTAAGTGTGAAAAATGGTCACTTTTTTCAGTGTCGTTGTAACTTCGAACGGTCACTAAATGAGGACTACCTGTACCTGTATGCCATCTTGAAATTGCAAAACCAATTTTCTAGTTTTTCTCCTTTTAGCCTGTTGAGGATAGACTAGGATAAGCATGGCGCTGAAGGCAAGGACTTGGGGAGGACTGGATTGGATGATCTTCTAATGCAGGGGTCTCCAACCTTGGCAACTTTATGTTGTGGTCTGCCAGCAGCCAGTGGAGCTGGCAGCAGATTCGGACAGTGAGGAGGTTGGGGAGGAACATGGGCCAGTCCTGGAGTCTGGGGAAGGCTCTGATGAGTGCTCTGCGTCGGAGGCAGAGATGGGGCCAGGGCAGTCTGACAGTTATCAGTTGCCTTTGGAGTCAGACATCAGTGAGGCAGACGAACAGCTGGAGCCTGTTCCCAGTGTGCGCATGTGCAGAGTTGCCAGACGAAGGGAACAGCTGAGGAACAAGGGTCGACTTGGGAGTAAGGCCACAGGTGGACGATGAATGGCCCCTCCCATAGGGAATAAAAGAGGAGTGAAAGGGGATGGGAGTTTGTAGGAGACCGAGGAGTAAGGCCATTATAAGGTGGACGATGAATGGCCCCTCCCATAGGGAATAAAAGAGGAGTGAAAGGGGATGGGAGTTTGTAGGAGACAATTAGTTCGCTTAATTGATTCGTGACTCTCAGAGACTCCTTGCCAAGTTTTGAAGATATCGGCCTGGCAGCTCTCCAAGCCAGATAAGGTCTGTGACTGTAAATTCACCCTTGAAAGACTTTGCTGGATGTAAATGACAAGAATTCACAGTAACTTAATAAAAAGGGGGTTTTGTCGGGACAAGGAGTCTGCTTCATGGTTTGTGTAATCCTAGGTCAGAACACTTTAAGACTTGTGAACTTCAACTCCCAGAGTTCCTCAGCCAGCTTCGCTTAAAGTTGCCAAGGTTGGAGACCCCTGTTCTAATGTGCACTTTAATACCATTCTTGGAAATTGGTCATTTCCAAGCTGAGCTGCAGGACATGCATTCACCAATCCTGAAATGACATCATCACTTAAAGCTGTAAGAGAGCCAATCCGACAGAGGAGGAGACCAAAAGCTGGAGAAGCAAGGAACCAATGAACCAAAAATTGCAGTCCAGCAGCCTGGACCCTGAGCAAATAAAGGAACTGTGCTTTGAGGAAGGGGAGAGAGAGGGAATCCATCATATGAGCCGCGGTGGCGCAGTGGTTAGAGTGCAGTACTGCAGGCTACTTCTGCTGACTGCCGGCTGACTGCAGTTCGGCGGTTCAAATCTCACCAGGCTCAAGGTTGACTCAGCCTTCCATCCTTCCGAGGTGGGTAAAAGGAGGATCCAGATTGTTGGGGGCCAATATGCTGACTCTGTAAAACCGCTTAGAGAGGGCTGTAAAGCACTGTGAAGCGGTCATCTCGCCAGGGTCTTTCAGCTTGGATTTTATTTATTTTTTTGGAAACTTCGGTAGTTTTTAACTCTACGGAAATGTCACCCAGGCTCCTCTGTTGTGAGTTTGTGTTTTATTGGGTCAATGGAAAAAAAAACAACAACCCACCCTCCTTCCCCTTGTTTCAGGAAAGTGTGGTTTCTAGATTTAGATTTAGACCTAGCACCTGTGTCGAAAAGGGAAGGGAGATTTTTTGCGGGTTTGAATGAAAATATGTGCAGATGAGATTATGAAGGGCACGGTAAAAAAAAAAAATCTGAGGAGCACTTGACTTCATAAGCTGGGTTGAACCACCATGTGGATTAATAAAACGACCATTCAGACTTTTTAAACATATCATTCTGGGGGAAGGGATCGAGTAGAAGGGCCTTCTCAGTGGCAAGTTACATTCATCAACGCATACAGTTGAAACTCGTCTGGTTGAAAATGCCTGGCTTCGAACTTCTAGCGTTACAAAAGAAGTTAACTTAAATCAGCAGCCTTCGGCATCAGGGTGGATTTGATTTAAATCAAGTCGATTTAAAATCAAGTCGATTTAAATCACGATTTAAATCACTAGTAAAAAGGCTTGATTTAAATCGACTCAATTTAAACCGTAATTTTTAAAGCGCAACTGTCATCTCTGTCCCGCAGCGGCTCCTCCTCTGACCCGCTGTTGACTCACCGACAGACCCATTCACTTTAATGGGACGGCTGGTGATGCGGCAGTGACACAACAAGGTGAGGGACGTGGCGGGCAGCAGGTGAGTGGATGCCCGCTAACAGGCGCTGCCATGATGGATCTGAAATGACAGGTGCTCTTTAATATTATACCGTTTTCCCCAAAATAAGACATCCCCTGATAATAAGCCCAATCGGGCTTTTGAGTGCATGGCAATAAGGCCAAGCGCTTATTTCAGGGTTCAAAAAAATATAAGACAGGGTCTTATTTTCGGGGAAACAGGGTATTTATAAGCTGCTTAGGAGGTTTCACTTTCATTTTTACTTCTTGCCCTTCCTCCTCACCCTTAGAGCCTGGTGGTACAGACGCATTTCTTTTCAAACAAACAGAGTTTGTAGTGTACATAGATTTGCAAAACAATGGGATAATGGGACTTTGTTTTATGATTTATCTCATGGTTACTGTGAAATTGTGTGAATGCATCAATGCGGTGCATGTTATCTCAGCTTGCAGAGCTTGGATTCATTGAATGAGTTTTACCAAAAATGTAAATATTGCAGAATATGTAGCCTCATGCTACATAACTAAGCTCCATTTCATGCTGAATAAACTAAATTATTAATGTATCTTAAATAGAAAACTATCTTTAGATAGATTTTTTACTCCAAAAGCATTTTATTAAAATAAATTTGATAAAAATCAAAAAAATCTGATTTAAATTTTAAAAAAATCCGATTTTTTTTTTATTTTTATTTTTTTAAACCATCGATTTTTATCCACCCTGTTCGGCATGCAAATCATTTTGCGGTACCCTAAACTACAAATAGTCCATTTGACTCCAAGTCCAATCATGCAGGAGAGCCGCCCCGCTGTCCCGCCCAAGCAAAACCCCAGCCCCGCTGCCATCTCACCTCAGCCCCTGACAGGAAAGGGTGGGTCGTCCCCGTGATAGCCAGGTAATTCTCATTTCCCCCGGGAAACTTAGGAGAGAAAGGAAAACATCGTCAATCAGTTTCTCTTCCCTTTTATCTTAAACCAGCAACACAACACGAGCGGCTGGGATAAAGCCACAATATTTGCATAGCTAGAAATTTATGAAACCTATTGTAGTTTTAGAACTGTTCTCCCAACTTGGCCCCCCCCCAAGAATGAATTCACTGCTTTTTTTCCTCCGAGGGGGGAGGGGGAGTCAGCCAGCCATGCAGGGTTTTTTTCGTGGCCGCTTTACAAAAGTGTAAATTGGGACAGGAAGACAGGGGTTCCACAATGTTAAGGCTTGTGGACTTCAACTCCCAGAATCCCTCAGCTAGCCATGCTCGCTGAGGAATTCTGGGAGTTGAAGTCCGACCAAGTCTTAGCGTTGCCAAATTTGGAGACCCTTGCACTAAGAGACAAAGCCAACAACCAGACATTAGGTTGAGCCACACTATGGCTTGCTTGACTTTGGCAAAACGTGAGAACCAGCTGCATTGGTCTAGGACAGCGGTTCTCAACCTGTGGGTCGCGACCCCTTTGGGGGTCGAACGTCCCTTTCACAGGGGTCGGCTAAGCACGCGCTAGCCCGCCATCTTGGTGCCACGCCCTTTGTCACCTCATCGCGCGCGGGGCGGGGGCGGGACGGGGGTCGCGGCATTAGGAAGGTTGAGAACCACTGGTCTAGAAGTCTGGTTTAGCATGACAGACGAGCCTACCCAACTCTGACCTATTCAACAAACCAGGTTTAACGATACGATGACAGCGTGATGTGGAACACAGCCAGCGACTGGCATAGGAGCACTGATAACTTCTTCTTTTAACGACCCCATAATCCCTTGCGGGGTGGAGTCTGGACAACTGAATGGAGCGGAGTGTTTACTGGCCGGATACCCTTCCTGTCACCAATGCGGAGTTTTGTTCAGCAGATATATTCTCATTGTGCCGAGAGAGAGAAATATCTGCCTCCACCTAGGATCGAACTCACAGCCTCCTGATTGGGAGGCGAAAGCTCCACCTCTAGGCCACCGCACCACTCAGGAGCATTGACAACTGAACGTGAAAAAAATAATCTGAAGGTTGAATCATGGCAGCTAAAGGTAAAGGTTCCCCTCGCACATACGTGCTAGTCTTTCCCGACTCTAGGGGGTGGTGCTCATCTCCGTTTCTAAGCCGAAGAGCCAGCGCTGTCCGAAGACGTCTCCGTGGTCATGTGGCCGGCATGACTCAACGCCGAAGGCGCAGAGCGCTGTTACCTTCCCACTAAAGTGGTCCCTATTTTTCTACTTGCATTTTTTTACGTGCTTTCGAACTGCTAGGTTGGCAGAAGCTGGGGCAAGTAACGGGAGCTCACTCCGTTACGCGGCGCTAGGGATTCGAACCGCCGAACTGCCGATCTTTCTGATCGACAAGCTCACCTAAATTGGTCCAGCTGCCATGATTCAACCTTCAGACAACCTTCAGACATCTCTGCCTGGATGATTTGAGAATCTTCATCGGAAATGATACTCCTTTGTTAAGTTGCCGTCTTTGAATCGTTCGGAAAGTGTGAGTCATGAAACATCACAGAGGAGAGTTAATACGGATTCTCTACTCGCTTTCTGGCTGGGTCAGAAGGTCTTTCTCTTATCACAAGCCTCGGGGGAACGTTGCAGTGTTGGAAAGTTTGGCTCGGCCAGGAAGGACTTTATAATGCATGGACACTTTGTGGAGGTAGAGGACAGGTAAGTCCCAAGGGTGTTTTTTTCAGGAGGCAAGTGGACTTTCTTGATTTTTTTTTCTTTTGAAGAAGTTTCGCTTCTCATCCAAAGAAGCTTCTTCAGCTCTGACAGGATAGTGGGGAATGGAAAGATTTACCGTATTTTTCGGACTATAAGACGCACCTGACTATAAGATGCACCTAAATTTTGAAGAGGAAAACAACAACAAAAAAGTTTTTGGCCTCCGTGTGCCCCATTTTGGGGCCTTTTTTTGGGCCTTTTCCAGCCTTTTTTCTGCCCGTTTTTGAGGCTTTTTTGGACTGATTTTGAGGCTTTTTCCGGCCCGTTTTCGAGGCTTTTTCCAGCCCGTTTTTTCAGAGAGAAAAAAGCCTGGAAAAAGCCTCAAAAACGGCCCGGAAAAAGCCTCAAAAAAACAGCCCGAAAAAAGCCTCAAAAACGGGCAGAAAAAAGGCTGGAAAAGGCCCAAAAATGGGGTGCACGGAGGCCAAAAACTTTTTGTTGTTGTTTTCCTCTTCAAAATTTAGGTGCATCTTATAGTCAGGTGCGTATTATAGTACGAAAAATACAGTAAGCATTCAGATCTGGTTAGAACATGAATCGGAGATATAGCTATAAAGATTGGCAGAGAAGAGAGCAGCTGAGGCCCAAGTGAAGCAAGCAGCCTAGTCTCTACAGCTGTCCTTTTGCTTGGATCTGTGCCCTTGGGGTCACCCGAGTCGTGCTCCTGGACCCTGTCAGTCTGCGATTTCCAGAGGAATTTCTTGGATGAGAAGCGAAATGTCTTCAAAAGAAATAAAAAACAAGAAAGTCCAGTTGCCTCCTGAAAAAAGCACCTTTGGCGGGACAACCGTGACCTGGATGACTGAGAATCTCTACAGACTTTTAAAGGACAGGTATATATATATATATCATCTTTACAGCAATTGCTCATTTCTGCAGGAAGCATCAGTTAAGCACAAATTCCAGAAATCCAAAGCATAGGATCACCAGCCGGGGGGGCGGGTAAGGTGGGGGAAAACAAACAGCAGCTGAGCTGAGTGAGCTGAATGAGCTGCCAACATCTGCAGTCCGAGCAGCTTTTCAAAATCCAGCAGCAGAGACCGGGGAGGGGGAAGGGGGGGGCTGTTACTAATTCAGAAAAGCCAGCAACAGGATGAAACCTCCTCTTTGAACCGCCACTGCCGCATAATCTCATATCAAGATATTTCTTCAGCAGGTTGCCGGTCTTCCAAAAACCTGCTGAGTCTGCTTACTTCAAAGACCCGGAGGCTGAACACAGGAGAAGAGGAGAGGAGAGGAGAGGAGAGGAGAGGAGAGGAGAGGAGAGGAGCGGCACTCTCGCCTGCTTCGGCATGGGCCTACCGGCTAGGCAGCGCTGCTCTGACAGCCGGCGACTTGGGCTTGGGCTCAGGCGGCGGCGAGGCCAGAGCGGGCGGCGCTTCTCTCGGGGCAAGACGGAAGGCGGGCGTGGGATCGGCTCCACTGGAAAATCTTCCCTGTGAGCGCGGAGCTGCCTCTCGTGACATGGAGTGCTCCCAGACATTTAAAGAAACATTTGGCAATGTCTCTTCCATGCCGCTCTGAGAAAGAAGATCATGGCGCTCGTTTTTGGACCAAGGACTCGTTGCCTTACAAATGGTCCGGCCCCCTGATCTTCACATTAGGGAGCCTTTCCCTGAACTGTTTGAACATTTTATCTTGGGGAGGGGAGGGAAAGGGAAAGGGAAGGGGAAAAAGGGAAGGGCAAAGACAAGGAAAGGCAAGGAAAGGCAAGGAAAGGAAAGGGAAAAGGGAAAGGAAAGGGGAAAGAAAAGGAAAGGGAAAGGAAAGGAAAGGGAAAGGAAAGGGGGAAAGAAAAGGAAAAGGAAAAGGAAAGGAAAGGGAAAGGAAAAAAGGAAAGGAAAGGAAAGGAAAGGAAAGGAAAGGAAAGGAAAGGAAAGGAAAGGAAAGGAAAGGAAAGGAAAGGAAAGGAAAAGAAAGGAAAAGAAAGGAAAGGAAAGGAAAGGAAAGGAAAGGAAAGGAAAGGAAAGGAAAGGAAAGGAAAGGAAAGGAAAGGGGAAGGGGAGGCAGAGGCAAAGGCAAAGGCAAAGGCAAAGGCAAGGCAAGGCAAGGCAAGGCAAGGCAAGGCAAGGCAAGGCAAGGCAAGGGGAAAAAAGGGAAAAGGGAAAAGGAAAAGAAAGGAAAAGGAAAGGCAGAGCAAGAAACAACCACGGTCAGCAGGAGCAGGTAAGGGTTTAACCAGAGGTCTTCAAACTTGGCAACTTTAAGACTTGTGGATTTCAACTCCCAGAGCTGGCTGGAGAATTCTGGGAGTTGAAGTCCACAAGTCTTAAAGTTGCCAAGTTTGGGGACCCCTGGGTTTAACTGTGAGCCATCTTGCCACCAGCGATGTTCAGAAGCCTTTTGAGGCTTTACATGTTTTTGTTCCTGGGGTTCATTGCATTTCAGAGGTAACGCTGTTTTCAAATAAATGACAATTTATCTTATCTGGGCGATGCAACCCCGCATTTATGATGCCGGTCAGAAATATTCTACAGCAGACCTGGCCATTTTACAGCCCCCGAGTCACATCCAGCCCTTTGGCTGCCCCTGCTGTCTGGCCCACGTGGATTGATTTTACTTTGAGGGCGACTGGTTTTGTTTGCTTGTTTTTTCCAATGTACGTGCGTGCATGCCTGTGCACTTTCACAGTCCTGTTCAGCCCTCAACAACAGTACCAGTTTCCCATGTGGTCCCTTGGCAAAATTAATTGCCCGCCCTTGTTCTATTGCCATGTGTCTCAACCATGACAGCTCCTAGATGTATGAACGTCAACTAGAATTATTAGAATAGATAGAGCCGAGGTGGCGCAGTGGTTAGAGTGCAGCACTGCAGGCTACTTCAGCTGACTGCTAGCTGCAGTTCGGCGGTTCAAATCTCACCGGCTCAAGGTGGACTCAGCCTTCCATCCTTCCGAGGTGGGTAAAATGAGGACCCAGATTGTTGGGGGCAATATGCTAACTCTGTAAACCGCTTAGAGAGGGCTGTAAAGTACTATGAAGAGGTATATAAGTCTAAGTGCTAATGCTAATAACAGAATTGGNAATATATAATAACAAAGCTTGAAAGGACCTTGGGGGACTTCTAGTCCAACCCCTTCTTAGGCAGGAAACCCTTCACCACTTCAGACAAATGGTTGTCCAATCTCTTCTTAAAAACTTCCCATGTTGGGGCATCCACAACTTCTGGAGGCAAGCTGTTCCACGGATTAATTGTTCTAACTGTCAGGAAATTTCTCCTTAGTTCTAGGTTGTTTCTCTCCTTGATTAGTTTCCACCCATTGCTTCTTGTCCTGCCTTTGGGTGCTTTGGAGAATAGCTTGACTCCCTCTTCTTTGTGGCAGCCCCTGAGATATTGGAAGACTGCTATCATGTCACCCCTAGTCCTTCTTTTCATTAAACTAGACATACCCAATTCCAGCAACTGTTCTTCAACTAGAAAGTGAAGTTCATACATCTTCAAGTTCCCAAGGTTGAGAAATACTATTCCACAACAACATGAACTGTGCTTCATGCAGTAAGATATTCCATTTTAGCACAGCTTCATAGAAGATCATAGATGTGTAAGGGTTCAAGGTACACTGGGGCTCATAACTCCTCCCTCTCAGAAAAAAAGTGACACGTAGAAATTCAAGACCAGGACTCTGGGACAAATATATAACAAAAAGCTATCATATGTTACAGGAGAAAAGAGCAGAGGTGGCGCAGTGGTTAGAGTGCAGTACTGCAGGCTACTTCAGCTGACTGCTAGCTGCAGTTCGGCGGTTCAAATCTCACCGGCTCAAGGTTGACTCAGCCTTCCATCCTTCGGAGGTGGGTAAAATGAGGACCCAGATTGTTGGGGGCAATAGGCTGACTCTGTGAACCGCTTAGAGAGGGCTGTAAAGCATTGTAAAGCGGTATATAAGTCTAAGTGCTATTGCTAATAAACAATGAAACACTCCATTGTGGGTCTGTAGAAGAACTCCTGGGGATTAACATAAACCACAGAGATTTCCCACATACAGAGCTGAGTGCTGTCCATCTTAATTTAGGGAGTAAAAAGATCCCTGAACCAAATCCATCCAGCTTCTCTTGTCCAATGGGAAAGTTTAAAGGTATAAGCACAAAATATCCAACGTTCTATCTAAACACCCAATAATCCTGGAAGCCAGAGGTGGTATTCAGCCGGTTCGCACCAGTTCAGGTGAACCGGTAGTAGCGACCAGCGGGTGGCCACGCCCACCTTCCTCGGCGCTATGCCATCCCATTTAAGCACATTTTGAAGCTGCTCACATGCGTGCTAGCCGCGTGCGCGAGCACAGCGCATGCACGGAAGGCCACATGCATGCACGGAGGTGAGCGCGCGCTCACATTTGCGAACCGGTAGGGAAGGTAAGTGAACACCACCTCTGCTGGAAGCGTTATTGCAGCAGGAATAGAAAGCTGGATCGTGCTTTTATAAAAATGCAGAAAGAACTGAACAAAGGATCGCAGAGGTCTTCATACAGAAAGTGTGAGCTCCTTCGTAACCATTGTCAGAAAATTCCACAGGAGTTTTAGCCTAATTCCATTGTAGCCTAAAAAGTTTATAAATAGCCCTAGCAGGGGGGTGGGGGGAATGGCCACAACTGAAAACCACTGAATTTTAATAACACCAAGGCTTTCTTTTCCGTCTTAATTAATAACAGGGGATTGAAATTTCACATATTCAGTCCGTAATGATTATCCTCCCATAATACTGTATAGGATGGCTTTGCTCCCACAGCATATGATTAAGCTATGCTTGGTTCCTGAACATGTTATTCTTATTCTGTGAATCATTATATCCCATATTTTTCATGCTGATCCCGTCACATTTTTTAGGATAAACTATTTTTCCCCCCTCATTATCTTTTGCCACTTTATGGCCATGTCTCTGATCCTTTGATCAAATATACCGTATTTTTCGGAGTATAAGACGTACCTTTTCCCCCCTTAAAAGAGGGTGGAAATGTTGGTGCGTCTTATATCCTGAATACAGCCATTTTTGGCCTCCCGAAGCCCCGCCCCGTGCGAAAACGGGTGTGCAGAGGGTTTGGGAGGTCTGCAGAGTGCTCCTGGGGGCTGGGGGAGGGCAAAAACATGTTTTTTCTTACTTACCTCTTCGAAATCTTGGTGCGTCTTATACACCGGTGCGTCTTATAGTCCGAAAAATACGGTAGTTCTTTTTCCTCTATTCTCTTTCCATCAAGTAACCAAATCTCATCCCTGCCCTAGTGTTTTCTACCCCCAATGTATCACATCAAGGAGGCATAAGGAGGGTATTAGCCTCCCAGAACTAATACAGGTAGTACTCGACTTACAACAGTTTGTTTAGTGACGGTTCGGAGTTACAATGGCACTGAAAAAAGTGACCTACGACCGTTTTTCACACTTAATGTCCTTTGCAGCATCCCCATGGTCACGGGATCGAAATTCAGATGCTTGGCAACTGGCTTATATTTATCATGGTTGCAGTGTCCCGGGGTCATGTGATCCCCATGTGACCTTCCGACAAGCAAAATCAATGGGGAAGCCAGACTGACTTAACCACCGTGTTACTAATTTAACCACTTCAGTGATTCACTTAAGAAATGTTGCAAGAAAGTTCGTAAAATGGGGCAAAATTCACTTAACAACTGTCTCACAAGTTTTGGGCTCAATGGTGGTCGTAAGTCGAGGACTACCTGTACTACGTTCACATTATTTTAGCCTTCAAAATGCGACATACCTGGAGCAAGGAGGTGAAAGCTATAAGAGAGACGAACAACTGTGTGCAGCAAGGCACTCCACCATAACTGTGGGAGCCTGTTGTCTTCCACATCACCCCAATAAGAGAATAACGGAAGGGACCTTGGAGGATTTCTAGTCCAACCCCCTGCTCAGGCAGGAAGCCCTATACCATTTCAGACAAATATTCTAGTTTGTCTGACATGGCGAGCTCTAATATATATATCTTAGAAGACCTCCATTCTAATATATATATTAGAGTTCACTGTGTTAGTTAGGTAGGTAGGTAGGTAGGCAGACAGACAGACAGATAGATACATGATAGATGCCTGATTAGATACATAGATTAGTTAGACAGAGATAGATAGATAGATAGATAGATAGATAGATAGATAGATAGATAGATAGATAGATAGATAGATAGATAGATAGATAGATAGATAATGACAGAGAGAGGGGGGGGGGAGGGAGGGAGAGAGATGACAGCTAGATACGGTAGATGGATGGAGAGAGAGATAGATAGATAGATAGATAGATAGATAGATAGATAGATAGATAGATAGATAGATATAGATATAGATATAGATAGAGAGAGACAGACAGACAGACAGACAGACAGACAGACAGACAATCTATTGACACGGTGAACTCTAATAACATATATCCACACGGCCTCGATGGACACGTGTTCGTACACTCAAGGGAACTCAAGCAGCGGGAAGAGCAAACCCCGTTCCCCCTCCCCCTCCCCCTCAACGGCCACTGCCAATCCATCCGTCTCGAGAAGCCCACCTGCCCACCGGACTGGGTCAGAGGGGCGGGCTGAGGACCACCATTGGAGTTGTATCCCCGGAGAGGGAAGAGGGGA